>SNRZ01000175.1:0-120310 GCA_008729115.1 Dirofilaria repens
CCTTATGCGTCTTTTTTGATGTTTCCTTGCTGTTTTTCTTGACGTATCTTTCTTGATATATCCTTAAGTGTCTTTTCTTGGCTATTCTTAGGTCATTTATTCGTATTTTAGCTGGTTGGACCAAATTATGTCGTCAATCTTTTTTAAACATGATAAAAATTGAGGTCCTTTCTGCCTTCCAATGTAGCATTTCAAACTTGGGCAATTAAATCTTCATTACGATAAATTTGATAGCATATCAACGCATGTAATAACTGCAATTTAATAAGACAATTCTAATAACGATAACTCAAAGAAAACAGCGACCCAAATATACCCAAATTCAAAAGAAAACAAGACAATTCTAATAACGAGAATTCAAAAGAAAACAGCGACCCAAGTGTGCCCGACGCTACCCGACTAACCTCAGAAATTATATTTAGTAAAATCATTTGTTGATTTGGATCCTTCATACCATTCCGAGGTCTCATGAGGTCGCCAGTAAAATAGCCTATATTAAGCAAGCAAACATAATAAGTAATATGATTTGCAATATATTGATTTATACATCTCTGCTTCCCTATGAATCTTTATATTTGTTTTATCGGAGAACTTCTTCACGATTTCAGCGACAATCATAATTTCTCAAATTCATAATTTCCTAAAGAAAGTTCACAAATTTTCTTTTTTTTATAAAGGAAAATCAAAATAAATTCGTACGGATTAAAACAACAAAATTTTTTCAGTTTCCTTAATTTATTTATTTATTTTGATATTTTGTAAAGAATTTAGGATTGTAAAAGCCATAACAGATATATGCATTTTTTTCTCGCAATCCACATATCTGCAGCATAATTATAATTTACTGCAAGTAGAAATATATATAATAGATGAATTAAAACAAAGCTGATATTCGTTCTCATAGATATAAAATCGAATGATCGAATATGATAGGAAAAATAATGAAAAAATGGTGAGTTTCATTTTCTTCAAAAGAAGTATAATCAAAATAATAATCACAAAAGACTGAACTGATTCAATCAAATTTTTCAGATTTCGTCATGATTTCCTAAATTTTATCAAAAATTTATCACATTGGTGCATATAAAAACAGAATTATTATTCCATTATTTGCGACATGCAATTTTTTATTTATTTATTTATTTTTTTACTAAGCCATTTTTCATATGTTGGTATCCAACACTGTTCGTCAGTTGAAGAGAAGACGGATGTTCTTAGAAATCCATTGGACAAACTTTTATTGCATTAATATATTGAAAGAATGGGTTCAAATTTAGCTAAATATTAGCAGCAAAAAAAAGAATGGAAAAGTAGTCGGATAAGAATAACGAAACGAAATAAAGCAATGCAAATATAATTTAATCCATTACAATATAATAATTCATAGCTGTGAAATTAAAATTATTTTTTTTATTAAAATATCCGTGGCAGTGATATCAATTATCGATATCAGGGAATTCACTGCAGAAGTTTTATGCATCTTTTCATGTCTTTTCAAACTAGAATTTCTATCGAATATTTTCCCGCATTCAGCAAATTTGAATTTTTTGTCCGTATGCATTCTCCGCATATGAGCTTGCAGATACTGCCAATGTCCGTATCCCGTGCCGCATATATTGCACTTGAATTTTTTCCCCGTATGTACGTTTTTGTGAACTTGCAAAGTGTATAGATATGCAAATTGCTCGCCACATAAATCACACTTGAATTTTTTTTCATTTTTATGGATTATTTGTATGTGACGTTGAAGGCCATCATTATGGAAGTATTGCTTCCCGCATTTACTACATATAAATTTTTTGCTTGCATGTGTCTTACTATGACGGTACAGACTGGACGGGTACCCAAATTGCTTGTCGCATATGTCACATTTAAATTTTTTTTCGCCTGAATGTACCGCTGCCATATGAAGCTGCAGCCTGCATGGAAATTTAAATTCTTTACAGCATACATCACATTTGAATTGCCTTTCCACTTCTTCAGTTTTGCGATTTTTAACTTCAATTTTAGTATTTCTGCTCCTTTGATTGCATGAAGATTTCTGGTGCCAAACTATCTCATTTAAATTTAATTGCTTTTTGACATTTTCTTGATTCAAAAAGCCAATTTGAATTGACTGATCCTTTTCAATTGGTACCTGAAATAGCAGGAATCTTGAAAGAAAAATTCCCACTTATATACAATATATACATAACTTGTTAATTCTTCTGTTGCAAATTTTTGAGTATTCTCAGTAAATAGAATTAACAGATATCAGCGTGGAATGTTCAACCAACGACATTTCATCGCTATTTAGTTACTAAAATAATTCAGAAATAGCTTAGACATCGTAATGATTTGAAAATGTTACCAATTTTACTATTTTATATTGCTTATTTGAACAAATGATAATATGAATACAATGGAAATCCTGACAAACCATTGTCCCCAAAGTAATTCAGAAATATAGTGTATAAGTTTTCTGTGGTATTGAAATTAAGCTACAGAATATTTTGCAAAACATTAATACTTTAAATGTAACGAAGAAAATTGGGAGAGCAACAGAAATTTAAATATATTTATAAAAATCGTGTTATTTAAAATCGTGTCATTTCTCGTTTACAGGAAAACATTTTGCCATGACATTGACTAAATATGAATATTTTTAATCAAAAAAAAAATTATGAAAATTTAATTTCTATATTGAGAACAATCTCTTGTTTACTTACTTGTGTTTGTGCGATACATGACGGCAAAATAATGACTGCAAAATAATAGAATAACAACATATCATATTTAAAACCCATATATATATATATATACATTTATATATATATGTTATATTATATATTATAATAATATATCATATATATATATATATATTTATATGATATTATATATAATATTCTATTGATAAAGGCTATAGTTTGTACCAAAATTTCATCCTTTCAACGGCTATATAGAAATTTTCTATATTCTCGATCAAAAATCATTGTTTTATCATTTTTAGCGATGATTAATTTACATATTTTAAATTGTTGTAGTAAGATTAAAAAAAAATATATAAAAATTTTGATTGAATCTACCTCATCTCTTACTATTTTATTGCATTCTAATTCATCACAAAAAAAAAATTCATTTTATTTATGTATTAGTCTATTTTTTTTATTATTTTTGGTCTACTTTGTTATTATCAATTATGAAAGATGGAAAATATTTTATTTAACGAACAAATCAAGCGGTTAAAATCAAGAATGAATCAAAGTGAGCACTGAACAAATATTGTCATATATAAGGAAAATGGATAAAAAATATAAATAATAGATCAACATTATGATAAAAGCTAAAAGTATCGTTTTCATATTCTTTTAAGTACTCTTATATTCAAGCGGAAAAATAGATAATATATTTTTAATTTTTACCTGTACATAACCTCCACCGAAGCCACTGCTCATTCCCATCGGATAAGAGTGACTACCAAAACCAAATCCAGAATGTAAACCACCAGCCCATACATTTCCTAAGCCAAAGCCTAATAATGAGCCCATTAACATTCCCGAGACCAGGATCACTACTACCATCACCACCACAACTCTTACCACCATATCGTGGTCCATAATCGCCTTCTCCATTTCGATCCTATAAAAAAGAAATAAAAGCCTGAAAGGAATGGAATAAATATTTATAAAACATTTCATGATGAAATGCCTAAAAAAATTTTGAATTTGTTTACATTTCGTATTTTTGTTGCTTTAGGATGAAATTCATAAAACAAAATTGACTTACAGCAATAATAACTGTAGTACCATCACCAGCAGCACCAAAAACACCACTACCAATAGCACCACCACAATTTCGCACAGTTATAGAATAATCGGGAACTGCACCGGATTTGTTGCTGGAATGTAGACCGGTTTACTAGGATAGTTATTGGCTACTTGAGGTGACCCGGATATACCGGTAAGAGGACCCAAACTAATTATAATATTAAAAAAAAGTCATATATTGAATATTTTAGTAACTCTAAAACTTACACTTATGTTACCGAATTATCTATTCATTTGATATTTAATCGATTTTGGTCAAATCCAATCAACTTTAAGTCGCTTTTAATAAAGTACAATTCTCCTATAAAAGTTATTTCTGTCTTCATATTATTATAAATTAAAAGGAAAAATAAAAAAAGTAACATCATGTAACAAAATATTCAGAAAAAGAAACCTGGCATTCGATCACACATTGGTCCAATACATTTATACGCTACGACATCTTGTACAAAACTGAACTCACCGGTTTCGAGTCGCCCTGAAATAGCTATAAAAAATTTGAAATCGTAATAGTAATTGATATTTATATATTATTGATTTCAGCATTGAGATATTCAATTTAGGACTACTGTATTTTCATTTGGTTACTGTATTCTTAATCAGCTGTACATGAAAGAAAGAACTAAACTTGTAAAAAAAAATTCAACAAATTAATGACAATCAATTATATAATGCACGCATATATGATAAGGCAATTATTCTTAGGCGATTATAAAACTAAAGCATTTATTGATGATTACAATATTGAAGCATCCATATTTTATTTTTCTTATTTTTCAATTTTTTTTTCGTTTTTTGAAATACTTTATCATATCAAGAGAAAAATCATTCGTCTAAACAGAAGAAAAAAACTCTATTCCAAAATTAATCAAATAAAAAAAGGTAACTTTTTTTATTTTATAGAAATTCCTGGAAGATATTCAGTCCAAGAATATCCAGTATTAGTTAGATTCTTAAATCACTTCCGTTTCTCAAAGTTTTGAAACTTGCTGTTCTGTTGGATCTCCCGAATTCTCACTAAGTATCTAATCACACCAACGAATGTCTAAAATGTTTAAAGCTACGATTTATCATCCAATCGTAATCGTCGTTTAGACTCATGTTTAGGCTCATGAAGAGCCTAAACTATTTTCAGGCACTTCTTTTATTAGCTACGTTTTGTAACTGCTTTATTTTTTTATTTCGTTATTCGATTCTGTTATTATCGTGCATCCACGCCTTTATTTTCAATCATCTAAAAGATGAAAAATATTTTGCTTGTTTCTAAAATATTAGCTCAACAAATCAAGTCAAAGATGAAATTAAACTGAAGACTAAATTGATATCGTTAATATTTAAAGAAATTAGCAAGAAAAAATGTGTATGATAGCTAAATCAAGCTGAATAGATATAATCATCTGAATAACGATGTATTCAAAATTTAAAATATATAATTGATATAAATATTGGATACTTTTTTTGATAGTATTTGACAAAAATATTTCTTGATATATATCCGATACAAATATTTTCATATTGATATAAATATTTAAAATACATATTTGATACAAATATTTGATATAAAAAATTTATATATTTGATATACAAAATATTTGATATAATATTTGTATCATATATATATTTGTATCTAAAATATTTGTATCGGATATATATCAAGAAATATTTTTGTCAAATACTATCAAAAAAAGTATCCAATATTTATATCAATTATATATTTTAAATTTTGAATACATCGTTATTCAGATGATTATATCTATTCAGCTTGATTTAGCTATCATACACATTTTTTCTTGCTAATTTCTTTAAATATTAACGATATCAATTTAGTCTTCAGTTTAATTTCATCTTTGACTTGATTTGTTGAGCTAATATTTTAGAAACAAGCAAAAATTTTTTCATCTTTTAGATGATTGAAAATAAAGGCGTGGATGCACGATAATAACAGAATCGAATAACGAAATAAAAAAATAAAGCAGTTACAAAACGTAGCTAATAAAAGAAGTGCCTGAAAATAGTTTAGGCTCTTCATGAGCCTAAACATGAGTCTAAACGACGATTACGATTGGATGATAAATCGTAGCTTTAAACATTTTAGAACATTCGTTGGTGTGATTAGATACTTAGTGAGAATTCGGGAGATCCAACAGAAACAGCAAGTTTCAAAACTTTGAGAAACGGAAGTGATTAAGAATCTAACTAATACTGGATTCTTGGACTGAATATCTTCCAGGAATTTCTATAAAATAAAAAAAGTTACCTTTTTTTATTTGATTAATTTTGGAATAGAGTTTTTTTCTTCTGTTTAGACGAATGATTTTTCTCTTGATATGATAAAGTATTTCAAAAACGAAAAAAAAATTGAAAAATAAGAAAAATAAAATATGGATGCTCAATATTGTAATCATCAATAAATGCTTTAGTTTTATAATCGCCTAAGAATAATTGCCTTATCATATATGCGTGCATTATATAATTGATTGTCATTAATTTGTTGAATTTTTTTTACAAGTTTAGTTCTTTCTTTCATGTACAGCTGATTAAGAATACAGTAACCAAATGAAAATACAGTAGTCCTAAATGAATATCTCAATGCTGAAATCAATAATATATAAATATCAATTACTATTACGATTTCAAATTTTTATAGCTATTTCAGGGCGACTCGAAACCGGTGAGTTCAGTTTGTACAAGATGTCGTAGCGTATAAATGTATTGGACCAATGTGTGATCGAATGCCAGGTTTCTTTTTCTGAATATTTTGTTAACATGATGTTACTTTTTTATTTTTCCTTTTAATTTATAATAATATGAAGACAGAAATAACTTTTATAGGAGAATTGTACTTTATTAAAAGCGACTTAAAGTTGATTGGATTTGACCAAAATCGATTAAATATCAAATGAATAGATAATTCGGTAACATAAGTGTAAGTTTTAGAGTTACTAAAATATTCAATTATGACTTTTTTTTAATATTATAATTAGTTTGGTCCTCTTACCGGTATATCCGGGTCACCTCAAGTAGCCAATAACTATCCTAGTAAACCGGTCTACATTCCAGCAACAAATCCGGTGCAGTTCCCGATTATTCTATAACTGTGCGAAATTGTGGTGGTGCTATTGGTAGTGGTGTTTTTGTGCTGCTGGTGATGGTACTACAGTTATTATTGCTGTAAGTCAATTTTGTTTTATGAATTTCATCCTAAAGCAACAAAAATACGAAATGTAAACAAATTCAAAATTTTTTTAGGCATTTCATCATGAAATGTTTTATAAATATTTATTCCATTCCTTTCAGGCTTTTATTTCTTTTTTATAGGATCGAAATGGAGAAGGCGATTATGGACCACGATATGGTGTAAGAGTTGTGGTGGTGATGGTAGTAGTGATCCTGGTCTCGGGAATGTTAATGGGCTCATTATTAGGCTTTGGCTTAGGAAATGTATGGGCTGGTGGTTTACATTCTGGATTTGGTTTTGGTAGTCACTCTTATCCGATGGGAATGAGCAGTGGCTTCGGTGGAGGTTATGTACAGGTAAAAATTAAAAATATATTATCTATTTTCCGCTTGAATATAAGAGTACTTAAAAGAATATGAAAACGATACTTTTAGCTTTTATCATAATGTTGATCTATTATTTATATTTTTTATCCATTTTCCTTATATATGACAATATTTGTTCAGTGCTCACTTTGATTCATTCTTGATTTTAACCGCTTGATTTGTTCGTTAAATAAAATATTTTCCATCTTTCTAATTGATAATAACAAAGTAGACCAAAAATAATAAAAAAAATAGACTAATACATAAATAAAATGAATTTTTTTTTGTGATGAATTAGAATGCAATAAAATAGTAAGAGATGAGGTAGATTCAATCAAAATTTTTATATTTCATTATAATTTTTTAATCTTATTACTACAACAATTTAAAATATGTAAATTAATCATCGCTAAAAATGATAAAACAATGATTTTTGATCGAGAATATAGAAAATTTCTATATAGCCGTTGAAAGGATGAAATTTTGGTACAAACTATAGCCTTTATCAATAGAATATTATATATAATCATCATATAAATAAATATATATATATATATATATGATATATTATATATATAAATATAACATTATATATAATGTATATATATATATATATATGGGTTTTAAATATGATATGTTGTTATTCTATTATTTTGCAGTCATTATTTTGCCGTCATGTATCGCACAAACACAAGTAAGTAAACAAGAGATTGTTCTCAATATAGAAATTAAATTTTCATAATTTTTTTTTGATTAAAATATTCATATTTAGTCAATGTCATGGCAAAATGTTTTCCTGTAAACGAGAAATGACACGATTTTAAATAACACGATTTTTATAAATATATTTAAATTTCTGTTGCTCTCCAATTTTCTTCGTTACATTTAAAGTATTAATGTTTTGCAAAATATTCTGTAGCTTAATTTCAATACCACAGAAAACTTATACACTATATTTCTGAATTACTTTGGGGACAATGGTTTGTCAGGATTTCCATTGTATTCATATTATCATTGTTCAAATAAGCAATATAAAATAGTAAAATTGGTAACATTTTCAAATCATTACGATGTCTAAGCTATTTCTGAATTATTTTAGTAACTAAATAGCGATGAAATGTCGTTGGTTGAACATTCCACGCTATATCTGTTAATTCTATTTACTGAGAATACTCAAAAATTTGCCACAGAAGAATTAACAAGTTATGTATATATTGTATATAAGTGGGAATTTTTCTTTCAAGATTCCTGCTATTTCAGGTACCAATTGAAAAGGATCAGTCAATTCAAATTGGCTTTTTGAATCAAGAAAATGTCAAAAAGCAATTAAATTTAAATGAGATAGTTTGGCACCAGAAATCTTCATGCAATCAAAGGAGCAGAAATACTAAAATTGAAGTTAAAAATCGCAAAACTGAAGAAGTGGAAAGGCAATTCAAATGTGATGTATGCTGTAAAGAATTTAAATTTCCATGCAGGCTGCAGCTTCATATGGCAGCGGTACATTCAGGCGAAAAAAATTTAAATGTGACATATGCGACAAGCAATTTGGGTACCCGTCCAGTCTGTACCGTCATAGTAAGACACATGCAAGCAAAAATTTATATGTAGTAAATGCGGGAAGCAATACTTTCATAATGATGCCTTCAACGTCACATACAAATAATCCATAAAAATGAAAAAAAATTCAAGTGATTTATGTGGCGAGCAATTTGCATATCTATACACTTTGCAGTTCACAAAAACGTACATACGGGGAAAAAATTCAAGTGCAATATATGCCGGCACGGATACGGACATTGGCAGTATCTGCAAGCTCATATGCGGAGAATGCATACGGACAAAAAATTCAAATTTGCTGAATGCGGGAAAATATTCGATAGAAATTCTAGTTTGAAAAGACATGAAAAGATGCATAAAACTTCTGCAGTGAATTCCCTGATATCGATAATTGATATCACTGCCACGGATATTTTAATAAAAAAAATAATTTTAATTTCACAGCTATGAATTATTATATTGTAATGGATTAAATTATATTTGCATTGCTTTATTTTTTCGTTTCGTTATTCTGACTACTTTTCCATTCTTTTTTTTGCTGCTAATATTTAGCTAAATTTGAACCCATTTTTCAATATATTAATGCAAAAAAGTTTGTCCAATGGATTTCTAAGAACATCCGTCTTCTCTTCACTGACGACAGTGTTGGATACCAACATATGAAAAATGGCTTAGTAAAAAAATAAATAAATAAATAAAAATTGCATGTCGCAATAATGGAATAATAATTCTGTTTTTATATGCACCAATGTGATAAAATTTTTGATAAAATTTAAATCATACGAAAATCTGAAAAATTTGATTGAATCAGTTCAGTCTTTTGTGATTATTATTTTGATTATACTTCTTTTTGAAAGAAAATGAAACTCACCATTTTTTCATTATTTTTTTCCTATCATATTCGATCATTCGATTTTATATCTATGAGAACGAATATCAGCTTTGTTTTAATTCATCTATTATATATATTTCTACTTGCAGTAAATTATTTATGCTGCAGATATGTGGATTGCGAGAAAAAAAAATGATATATCTGTTATGGCTTTTACAATCCTAAATTCTTTACAAAATATCAAAATAAATAAATAAATTAAGGAAACTGAAAAAATTTTGTTGTTTTAATCCGTACGAATTTATTTTGATTTTCCTTTATAAAAAAAAGAAAATTTGTGAACTTTCTTTAGGAAATTATGAATTTGAGAAATTATGATTGTCGCTGAAATCGTGAAGAAGTTCTCCGATAAAACAAATATAAAGATTCATAGGGAAGCAGAGATGTATAAATCAATATATTGCAAATCATATTACTTATTATGTTTGCTTGCTTAATATAGGCTATTTTACTGGCGACCTCATGAGACCTCGGAATGGTATGAAGGATCCAAATCAACAAATGATTTTACTAAATATAATTTCTGAGGTTAGTCGGGTAGCGTCGGGCACACTTGGGTCGCTGTTTTCTTTTGAATTCTCGTTATTAGAATTGTCTTGTTTTCTTTTGAATTTGGGTATATTTGGGTCGCTGTTTTCTTTGAGTTATCGTTATTAGAATTGTCTTATTAAATTGCAGTTATTACATGCGTTGATATGCTATCAAATTTATCGTAATGAAGATTTAATTGCCCAAGTTTGAAATGCTACATTGGAAGGCAGAAAGGACCTCAATTTTTATCATGTTTAAAAAAGATTGACGACATAATTTGGTCCAACCAGCTAAAATACGAATAAATGACCTAAGAATAGCCAAGAAAAGACACTTAAGGATATATCAAGAAAGATACGTCAAGAAAAACAGCAAGGAAACATCAAAAAAGACGCATAAGGATGCATCATGAAAGACAGCTAAGGATATGTCAAGAAAGATACTTAAGAGTACGTGAAGAAGATGCCAAAGAGCAGATAATGAAGAAGTAAGTTTTATTCGAGTCATTCCAGTCAGCTTATAACAAAACTTGAAAATCAGAGTGAAAAAAAAATATGAGTGTAAAAGAGACCAGAAAGGAAAGTTTTCCTTTATATCTCATTAGAAAAAATTTGCAGTGTCTTGCAAACATCTGCTGAACAAGCAGCAGAGTTACAAGGACAGGAATAACTAGAAGGAGTAGGCCACGAAAGGGCGGTAGAATGGTTTAAAGATGGAAATCCAGCACTGAGAAGCAAATAACGGTGTAGAATGTATAATCCGAGGCAAATAATTTGAAGAAATTGATGGAAGGAATTATTACGTTTAACAAAAGATGATAAATGGGAGAAGGATGTTATATTGTGTGAAGATTAAACTGCTTAAGGAACTAAATTGAATTAATGAGGCACTCATACAAAGTAAAATGAAATGTGAAAAGACAGAAAACGAATCAGCAAAAACAGAAGGACAGAAGAAGAGCCTAGAAGATTTAACTGGAAAGCTGATCACGATTAGTAAACCACCGACTTTAAGTCCGGTAGAATTTGATGGCAACCCGAAAATGTGGAGCCAGTTTATTAGTTAATTTGAGGAATCAATCCATAAGAGAACAGATTTGAAAACAACGCAGAAGGGAGAAGCAAATGAACAAATAAGTGATCTCATGATAAATGAAGAAAATTATCGGCTAGTTCTGGAGAATTTGTATAAATAATATGGAGATGAAAAACAATAAAAGAACTATATAAAAGTCTAGAAACTATATAAAAATTCGATGCTCAAACAAAGAACTGTTTCTTCCAAATTCACCCAAAAATTGTTAAATTTATTGGTATCGTTGAAAATTTGAAAATAATGCACCATTTTTATACACTCCTATGAAATATTGTCCATTAACTTTGCATCTTAATATTATTATTATTAGTTTGCATCTCATAAAGGAGTCGATTAAATTAATAAGAATAAGCTATAGATGATTTATTGAAATTCGTTTTTCCATAAATATGAATTTTTATTCTATTATGACAATATTTCATTTATCAATTTTATCTGTAATCAAAAAATGTTCAAGAATATGTGCAAATTTTATTCCTGGATTCCTCATTTTTTTTTTTATTTATATTGAAAATTATTTCTAATAGTGTCCAATACTTATATTGAATATATACTCTCGAGATTCGAATGGATTATTTATTATTCAGATGATTATTTCTATTCAGCTATCATATACATGTTTTATCTATTTTCTTTACATATTAAAGATATTTATTCAGTGCTCTTTGATTCATTCTTGATTTTAACCGCTTGATTTGTTCGTTAAAACAAAATATTTTTCATCTTTCATAATTGATAATAACAAAGTAGACCAAAATAATAAAAAAAATTAGACTAATGCATAAAAAAAGAATTTGAAATTTTTCATGATGAATAAATAAAAGATTAAAATAATAAAGATTAAATAGACTCAATCGAAATTTTTATATTTCATTATAATTTTTAATCTTATTACTAGCAGTTCAAAATATGTAAATAAATCATCGCTAAAAATGATAAAACAACGATTTTTGATCGAGAATATGGAAAATTAAACATATCATATTTAAAACCCAATTTTTTCCTTATTTTCGAGAAATATTTTAGAATTGAAATTTTGCTAATCTAATTTTTCCATTATCAACAAAGGCTCGTATAGCTAGCTATTCTATTGATAAAGGCTACAGTTTGTACAAAATTTAATCCTTTCCACAGGTATATAGGATTAAATTGTTGAATTTTTTTGATTGCAGATCATATGATTTATCGCACTTCATAAAAACGCCTCTTTTCTCAATTTCAGTACTTATCATCTTGCTGGACTGATTAGTTACCTTTAAAAATTTTCAATATATTTGGGAAATATTCTTCTAAAATATTTTCAGAATTCCACTCAAATTCCACTTGTTCAAATTATCATTTATTAGTCGAAGTTATTCTCGAATAAGCATGTTATTCTATTATTTTGTAGTCATTATTTTGCCGTCATGTATCGCACAAACACAAGTAAGTAAGCAAGAGATTGTTCTCAATATAGAAATTAAATTTTCATAATTTTTTTTTTGATTAAAAATATTCATATTTAGTCAATGTCATGGCAAAATGCTTTCTGTAAGCAGGAAATGAGATTTTAAAATAATACGATTTTTATGAATATATTTAAATTTCTTTTGCTCTTCCAATTTTCTTCGCTGTGTTTTAAATATTAATGTTCTGCAAAATACTATATAGCATAATATACCACAGAAAATTTACGCACTATGTTTTTAAATTATTTTGGAAGCAACAGTTTGTCAGGATTTTCATTCTATTAATATTATCATTTGTTTAAATTAACAATATAAAACAGTAAAATTGATAAAAAAATTGATACCTTTTACAAATCATTCTGCGTCTAAGATGTTTCTGAATTATAAATAGTGATGAAATGTTGTTAGTTCAAGATTCCACGCTGATCTGCGAATTTTATTCACTGAGAGTGCTCAAAAATTACAGGGAAAATAATCATCGAATTAAATAATGCAAATCATTTTCGATTATTTCAGGTACCAAATAAAAACGACCAATCGATTCAAGCAAAAATAACTGATCGTTGAAGCAGGAAAATGTCGCAAAGGAACTGAATGCAAGTGAAACAGTTTGGCAGCAGAAATCATCAAGCAATAAAGGAATTAGAAATATCAATGAAATTGGTGTTAAAAATAGTGAAGCCAAAGAAGAGGAAAGGCAATTAAAATGTATGCAATAAGGAATTTAAATTTCCATGCAGGCTGCAACTTCATATGGTAGCAGCACATGCAAGCGAAAAAAAAATTTAAATGTGACATATGTGGCAAACAATATCGATATCCATCCGGTCTTCATGATCATAAAGGGATACATAGAGGCAAAAAATATTTGCAATATATGCGGGAAGCAATATTCTTATCGGGCTGACATGACTATCACCTTCATATAGAAATAATCCATAAAAAAGAAAAAAAATTCAAGTGTGATATGTGCAGCGAGCAATTTGCATATCGAAACACTTTGCACGTACATACGGGGAAAAAATTCAAATGCAATATGTGCGGCACGGAATACGGACATTGGCAGTATCTGCAAGCTCATAGACGGTGGATCATGGTACCATTGTAGTATATAGCTTATAGAAAAACGCGCGCAATTTAACTAGCATCTTTCATAACATAGAAGAAACGCACGTAAACTATATTCATAAGAAATCCTACACAAGGGAATTACTATATTCTCTATCGATTCTTTTCGACAAGAACGACGATTACAATTGGAAGATACATCGAAGTGAATATTTTAGACATTTATTGGCGCGCTTTGATACTTATTGTGTATCATTCAGTTAATCCTATTATCATTATATAACCATAATATTGTATGTAATATCGTATAAATCTATAAAACTATTATCGATCTAATCTAACAAAAACATAATACAGCAAAAAAAGAATCAATCTTCAAGCTGCGAAATAAATAAGATACTTTTTGACGGAAATTCTATTAAATAACGACAGATTTTACGATTTAAATTCAAAATAAATACAATAAAATGAATTTTGAAGAGAAATTTTCTATAGATCTCGGATTTTCAGAAATCATAAAATAAAATCATATTTTAGGAATAATTGTATTGCAACAGCTAAGTGCAACATCAAACGATTACTGATACTATCTATGAAAGTTATAAATCTCTTTATGCAATAGATTGCGATGAAGACGAGAAGATTTGAATAGAATGAAGATTGCGATGAATGATAGACTGATGCAGAATTCGGGAGATCCAGCAGAACAGCAAGTTTCAAAACTTTGAGAAATAGAAATGGTTTGAGAATCTGACTAATCCGGATATTTGCGGACTGATTGTCTTTCAGAAAACTCGAATTAAGTTCGATATTGATATTTACATTTTCCAATTTTGTTATACGAATTTGAAAATAAATTTAATTTTATAAATTTCTTTTTTCTTAGTTAGCATATCTTTACATTTTCTTTTCTCAAATTGATATTTCTTTTTTTCGAGATTATGATATTAGTCTTTGGAATGGAACAGAAATTCGAATTCACATGACGTACGAATGTTTATATGCACTATTAATTTATCAGTAGGATTACTATTACTGAATATTAATTTATCAGTAGGATTACTATTACTGAATATTAATTACGTCACATCACAAGTACTACAACTATTGACTATGTATTCTTATGGGGTCGGAGTCAAAGTAATGCTAGCAGAATTAACTGTTCTGCTCGTTTAATGATGATTGCTATTTATCGATACCTTTTGAAAAATTAATTGTAATTGCTTTACTGAACACTTCAAACATCGTTAATAAATATTTGTCACTGTTGTTTCATTGAGTGTTGTAAAATAGATGGAAACTATTATTTAACGGCTATTAATGAAATCTAATTTTTCCTGTAAGCAAACGTAATTTTATGAAATTAACATCAACCAAAATTCGAAATAGTGAGAAACGAAATTAAGTCAAGAAATATGTGAGGGTACTTCAAAAAGATATTTTAAAAAAATAGATCCAGCAACTAAAGTTCAGTTAATCGATTATAGCATTGCTTCTGATAAAGTAAAGCAAACCTGACAAACTTAAGTAGATATAGAATCAATAAAATCAATAAATGCTTCAACCTTTCAAACGAAAATTTTTTTCTCATTCATTTTCATTCCTTGCGTTCTATTTTATTTTAAAAATAAAAAACTATTACGGAGCAGAATATGATTATTTGAAAAGAAAATTGATATTGAAATTTGTGCAATAATAGTATAGAAGAAAAATTAAGCAATTTGCAGAAGTTTTCTCTTTTAAATTTGCGTAGATCAATCTTAATAGTGCCGCAACTACAATGTTACAATAGCGAAAATTGGAAAATGCAATAAAAAGTAGATGAAGCTTAATGTCCAGAAGAATTTTCTTCTTCAGAATGTATATTACGTCAATAGTGCACTGCGAATTCGATGATATTTGGTAGATTTTTGGTACTATTTATCTGATGAAAAACTTAATTATATTTAAATTACCAAAGATTCTGGATAATAAATTTCTCTGCGATTATCAATCAACCAATGAAGCATTGAATTTTCGAATCAATCGCATAGTATTGAATCTCTTAATTCATCATCCTCTAATTCATATCGATTAATAATTTGTAATTTTTTGGTTCATTGTTATAATAAAAAGATTATTATCGATATCTATGCACTGACAGATGTAATTTTTGCAATCACTTTATTACTTTCATTTTCTAAGATTTCAGAATCAAATTTTTACAACCATTGACAATATAAAATAATTTGCTTTTTTTTAACATATTACGCTTCAATTTCCAATCCATTTATATTGTATCAAATTTGAACAATACATATTACGCTTCAATTTCCAATCCATTTATATTGTATCAAATTTGAAACGTTTTGCATGATCACATTTATACTTAATATTGAAAACTTAAATAAAAATAAGCTATTGCATCTATCGAACTATGAACATTTTTCTGAATAATGAATTCTGTCAGGAAGTAGATCTTACCATTATCATTAGAAAAATAGAAGGATCCCTGTGGAATTCTAAAACCAATAATATTACTATTAAATTACTGTAGGAATTAAATGTTTTAGAAAAAAATCGAATCAAAAAAATAGATTATTAATTAATTTCTTGATCCAATTAAATCGAATCAAAAAATAGATTAATTAATTTCTTGATCCAACTAACTTTCAAGAATGCAGTTCTTATATATTACCGGTATTGTGGTGATAGATTAGAAATTTGTCGAAATTCGAACAAGAACTCTTCGTTGCAGCTATTTATTGGTTGATAAATCTGGACATTATATTGATACTTATAATAAAAGTTAAATGATACCTATAAATAAAGTTAAATGATACAGTCATTCTGCATAGCTACGATTTCGAACGTGCTTCCAAAATTTGCTGCAATTTACAATGCCAAGATTGCTAACAATTTAAATGTTCGCCATATTCTTCCATCGCCACTTGAGTCTAAAATACGAAAAAAAAAAGAAAAACGACAAAACAATGGTAACTGAAAGACACTGAAAGATCAATCAATTAAAAACTTAATAAATCCTAAATTTTAAGAGCAAATTTTAAAATAATTATATAGAATTGAGAATAAAAGTTCTAGAATTATCAAATTGTTTTTTAGAATGCAAAAAGTATTGTTCGATTTGTAGATTGCAAAAAAAAAAATGTATAAAGAAATAAAATTTTCAAAATTGTGCTGATATTGAAAGAACGAAAAAAAATTGGGTTCAAAAAGAAATAAATTTATTTAATCGATCTATACATAATGATTGTCGCGAATTTTAATATCGCGAAACCCCCAAATTTATTAAAATGAATTTACCGTTCAAATGATAAATTATGTTAGCAGTACTATAAATCATTCAACTAAATTTGTGTATTATACATTTATTTTCTCATGCTTTATTCTTTATTGTTATCTAATCCTATTCATATCTCTTCTTACACTATTTTCCGATAAGGAAAAATTCCCGCGTTGTTACAATTCATATGCTGTAATTGAATGTCTATAGTTTAACACTTGTTAAATTTTAAATGTAAACCACGCCTACTAAATATGTTTTTTGTGCTAACAAATTCGTATATATACCCGTAATTAAAATACAAAAATTCATTATAATAAAAATTTTTCTCCCTTCAATCGAGTGGACAACATACGCGCTTCTCTGTTCGATTTCCTGCTATACTTACAAAAATAAAATTCTTCGACTACCCTTTTTTCTCCACAACAGTGATATGATTGCTGGAACGATTTTATATTGAAAACTGAGTAGTGTAATTCGAAATGATGTTTGATGAATTTTAAGCATCTGAAAAATACATTACTCGATAAGTACCAATATTTAATTCAAAAATATATTGCCTATCGTGAATGCCAGAATTTATCACTTATACTTTTTTTTTCTTAACACAATACTGAATCGTTTATACTTTTTTTCTTAACACAATACTGAAGATGAGTGAGTTAATCAGAAACGTAACATATTTATTTAATTGAAGATTGAAAAAAAGATGTTATGATCGATGCTAATATTTCTGTAATGTCGATAATGGAGAGAGTAAGAAGAGTTATCGATCGTAATATCACTGTATCACTAATGGAATGGATATAATATTAATGATTGTAGAAATTTCAAAAATATCACATTCATACCGTATGAATGTAACTCTTCTTTTTCTTATTCTATCTGTCTTTCACATTTTTCCTTTTCCTCTTAATCATTGCTTTAATGAATTAGTTGGTAAATTTTTGCATCTTTAAAATGCAGCCAGAAGATTATGCCATCATTGAATAATGCATGTCTAGAAGATTTGATAAATTCAAAAATATATTGTCTATCATGAATGCCAGAATTTATCATTTATACTTTTTTTTTCTTAACACAATACTGAATCGTTCCACCGACCAAAGTTGGACTGATTTACTATGAACGTTTTTTTGGTAAATTTATTTTAATCTCAAATTCAATGTCATATTTGACAAATTTTTTAATTTTTTGTTAAAGTTGTCATGTAATCATTTCACATTCTATCACTGTTTATCATAGGTGAAAATTTATCCTGTGATTTGTGTCTTTTCAGTTTTGCGAGAACAAAGCGAGCCGCCATAATCAAACTATATAATTAAATATTTTTGTCATCGAAAAGTGTTTTTGAAATTTGATTATTAGTATTTTTTTTATACCCAAGGTAATTTATATTTTTATTAAAATAATAAGCACTAATATAGTGTTAAAATAAATAACATTAATATAGCTGAAGTTTACTAATTCTGATCACTAATTCTGATATCTTGTTATCGTTTAATGTTTTTTTTTCGGTTTTACTCAATATGTTTCCAAATGCAATTTGTTTCAGATTGCATTTTTCCAAATGCAAATGCAATTTCCAAAGTATTCTTAACGTATTTCAAAAGCAGTCCTAGTTTATTACTCTAGCATTTATCAATGTAAGTTTTCGTATATTTGTTCTAAAAGAAATCGTTTTTTACAATTAAATGAATACAATAAATGATTACTTGAAACCACAATTTCACAAATTTAACATGTTTTCTTGATAATTGTTCCTTGTACACCAATGCTGCATAAAAATGAAAGAGAAATTAGTGCATAATATTTTTTATAAACAACTGAGATAATTTAATCATAAAAGATTATGACGGTCAAAATTTCTTAAATCCAACTACTGCAAACACTGGGCCATAGTTGATAGAATTCGTCGTAGAATTGAGATGAACTAAACCGGCTTCTCCAAACCAATATGCAGGCAATTGTATGGTAAATGGCTCAATACCGAATATCTCTCTAGAAATAAATAAAGTTGTGAGATTTAAAGAGATGCGCTTAAATCACAAAAATAAATTAAATCGTCAGAACCTGAATATCTCTTCACTGTTTGTTAGCCGTATCCATTCTTCTTTTAAATGAAATGCAATAATATGATGGCTTTCGAGGAAATCTAATCCACGCTGTAAAACAAAAGAAAAAAGTTCATAAAGTGACCTACAGTTGATAAATTATATGAATATAATGATAATTTTATTGAACATCAACCTGATTGATAGTTATAATCAATTAAGATCAATTAAATTGGATAAAATTAAACTGAAAAAACAAATAACAGAATGAAAATTATTGAAGTCACCTTCCATTCTACAAGTTTTTCTCTCAGCTCTCCTTCATCGTTTGTTTCTACAAGAAACGTCGATGTTTCAACGTTGTTACCGTAAAATATAAGAAATGAAAACTTAAAATCGAGCCTGAAATTACAATAATGTAACGTTGAAAAGTGATATGCATTGGTTATTCATACTCTATTGGTACGATAATTTTTTTGTATGATTTTACCAAAATCTGATCTTTTTCCCATCCACGTTCTTACAGGTCATTAAATTTCGCATACCTTTTTTTAATCTCAAATTCAATGTCATATTTGACAAATTTTTTAATTTTTTGTTAAAGTTGTCATGTAATCATTTCACATTCTATCACTGTTTATCATAGGTAAAAATTTATCTGTGATTTTTTGTTTTCAGTTTTGCGAAAACAAAGCGAGCCGCTATAATCAAACTATATAATTAAATATTTTTGTCACGTTTTTGAAATTTGATTACTTGTGTTTTTTTTATACCCAAGGTAATTTATATATTTATTGAAATAAATAAGCATTAGTATAGTGTTTATTCTGTTTTTTTTCTCTTTTGAATGTATTATGCAATAAAATTTTATCCAATGAGTTTCTATAACCATTCTTCATCTTTGCAGTGGATTAGCTGCGTTAATATTAGTGTATAAAAAGCATGATATATTGCATAATTTGGTTTTCAAAATGTTTTGAAAACAAAAATTGAATATAATCGATACTTGAATAGTTCTTTTGTTCATCCAAATATTAGCGTCGGGCTCGGTAATTGCATTAATAATTATTATTAAAAAACATAATAATAAGTATTTTCATGGTTTTCGCTATTCTATTTTTTTTTTGAAAAAATTTAGCAATAATCTGCATAATATTTTAACACTTGTTTTAATTGATAGTAATGAACTAACCAATGGTAATTAGCAAACTTATTGTATTTATAATTATGCTTCCCGAAATGATGATGACTGTAAATGTGTAAGCAAATTTCGCTAATTATCAAATTTTATTCATTATATAATCATTTATCTTTTTAATGTACACAATCATGATTTATCTAATTATTTTTTCTTCATATCGATAAGATTTTTTCGTATGTATAATTATATAGAAACTGTCAGAACAACTGAAAAAAGGAAAACGATTTTTTGCTCGTAATGCAGAAGATTACTAACATTCGTGCATGTTTAATCATTCCCTGTTAATTCTAATCTACCATAATCTAACAAGCACAGCTTTGCATAAAAAAAAGGGAAATTTCTCTGCCTCTCCTTAACACAATTGTATTCATTATCAATCCTCCATCTTCTATCATTTTCGAATTTATCCAAGTCTCAGGCCGTCTCTACAACCCGGTCATTTCATTACAGTTACTTAAAATTCTCTTATTACTCCTTTATTATATTAGTAGTTTGCAATTAATTTTTTCATGTTATTGATTTGATATCTGTAATTGTCATGTTTATTGATGCAATGCTTGTATTGTCGTGCTTTGCATTATCAGATTTTTCTAAAGGTTTAATTACCCAAGTTTGAGATTGCGCTGACAATAAAAATTTCCCGATAGAAACATTATATAATAATAGGAAAATGCTGTCATTCAATTTTGAGCTTCGAGCTATTTCAGGTTATTTATTTTCCATTTCCAATTATTGAGACTCTTTCCAATTATTGAGACTCTCATTTCGAATTCCTGATGTTTAATAGTATTAGAAAATTTTATAGAAAATGCAATACTATATTATTTCAAAAAGCAGAATCGAAAAAATTTCCATATTTTTAAAATCGATGCAAAGTCTTTTCAAACATTTGATTGGCACAATAATATAATGATTACAGTTATGATGTTAAATGATATTTATTATATAGCAATTAAAATTTTTCAATGGAAAAAGATCAATATCAGCTGATCTATGACAATATGATATTCATATAATATATATATATATATATATTATTGATTTATTAATTATTATTTTTGTATTCTAAATATATTAATAGATTTATTAAATTTAAAAATGACTGTAGCAAAATATATAAATCTTAAACTCCATTTTTCCTCCTAAGAGAAAAAGATTTTAGATTAGCTTAATGAGATAGTTATATTCAGTGATCTGAACTATGTTACAATTGAAATAAAAAAATTTCTGAAAAAATATGCCAAAGTTATTTAAAAAATAACCGCACATTCGAATTATTTGAAATATAAAAGAAATATGGTCTGAAAAAGATGTTAAATGCATTAAATATATGTATGATAGTGAGTGTTACAATGAAAATCTTCTATGTTGTCTGGTAGTAATTTTAATTTGACTCAAAGAATTAAATAATAATAATAGTAATAATAATAAATGACGCGAAGGAAGACAAAGTGCTTGATGAAAAATTATAAGTGCAAAGTTGAGGCAAAATAATCATTAAATTACTTTGACTATGAATGAATCATTTTAGACTATTTCAGGTATTAAATAAGAACAATTCTTCAATTCAAACGGAAAAAGCGATTATTTGAAGCAAAAAGTGTTATAAAGCAATTGAATCTGAGTGAGACAGCTTAGAATCAGAAATTTTCAAGCAATCAGAAAAAGAGAAATGCTATTAGAAATGGAATTAAAAGATATAAGATCGAAGCAGAGGAAAGGTAATTTAATTGAAATACCAGTGTTGGCTACAAGTTCATGAAAGTGAAGAAAATTCAGATGCAACCGAATTTTTTTGCTTAACTATTCGATATTTGGTTTTCCATCAAATAACTTAAATAATGTGTAAAAACTATTTGTATTTGCTTAGCAATTATAATAAATAGAAGTACTGAAAGATTTCTTTTCGATGTGTTGCTTTTTAAAAACTTTAAAAACTAAATTGACTTACTTATCGTTTAAAATTCGTCTAACAATCCATGAACACTCTAACACACGTAAAAAAAAACTTTGAATGATATGTTTCTCTCTATCTATATCTACTTCCAAGTTGATCGCTCTTACAGTGAAGCATGTAAATAAAGCAATCTTTTCGCTACTCCGTTGTCAGTTTTTGTAGAGAAAGAAGTTCAAGGTAATCCAGAACGATATGTGCAAAGATTTTTGGTCATCTAATTTGTGTTTCTGGAAAATTTGGCATGGATGGTAATTTAAATGATTTGGGCTATCCAGCCTTTACAGACTGCGCATCGGTTTATGATGCACTTCATCTCCATTTTGGGTATCCGAAATTTGCTCCTGATTTCTGAAAAAATATGTGGAATTCGAGAAAGATACAACGTTTCATTTTTTTTCGTATAAGGAGTTCGGTGTCTGAATTTACCTTGGCAGGCAAATTCGATGTTTGTTTGAATCGTGTAACTCCGAATTTTCCAGTCGCTTAAGTTATTTGATGGATTATACAAATAAAATACAAGTCGTTTCTTTGCTTCCATAGTTTTCAATTATCATATAATAAATTCCATTTTTCCGTTTCATCCTCCTTTATACTGCGCTTGTTTAATCAACACTCATTCCAACTTATTCAAACTCCTCCGAAACTCCTCCGATTCAAACTCCTCCGATACTTTACCTTTAGCCAACATCGATGTAACTATGCTATCTTTTGCGTCAGAGCGCAAATGGTCGTTCTTACTAATCTGGAACCACCGTAGACTATAAATGAAAATTGTGTTTTGTGAATATCTTTGATATTTTTGCGACACTCTGTTCTTAGTTTTTCATTTTTCCTCATATTCTTCCGTGTATTGATATTTCCTTTAGATTCATTCGCTTTGGGGTTCCTTTAATCACGATGTCTGCTTCCATCATAATTTCTCATCCTTGTTTCCACATAATTTATATCATTCGAGATTGTGAGTCCTCTGGTTGCAATAGCTATTGATTATAGTTACTTGGAATATTGGAATGAGAAATTTACTTTCCATTTCTCTTCCATCCGGTTTTGTATGTATCTGATTAGCTACTTCGATGACTTTTGTATCTGGTGAAATTCATACTTTGAATCCGACCAAAGCGCAACTGGTAATTCTTCCAATCTCAATTGCTCTACAACAAATTTGGCAGCTCTTATACCAGTTATTATATCGCTGAAATCTCAAGGAAAAAAAGGGAATCTTTGTCCTAGACTAAATGCGTCGTATAATGCTTCCGGATTTAATAGTAATTTTATTACCGTATTGCGTAAGAGAAATGTAATTGCAACCAATATCTTTGCAACCGGAATTCCATCGCTCAAAGAAGAACTATAATAAGTCCTCCGGATAAAAAGTCCTGAACGTACGATTAATCTTCAGATAATCTAAAATGTTAGCGTACTTGAACCTAACAAGAAACTAACAAGCTTTAGGAAACGAACATAAAGAAATACCAAAAACTTGAAGAATCTTACGCCAGCAGTAAGATAAATATACTACTAAATGAAACAGAAACTCTTTGAGGTTTGTCGAAATTAACAAAAATAAAGGAGCTCAAAAAAGGTAGGGATGGAATAGCAAGAATGGCATTAGTGAAAATATATCCAACAGTAAATATTTCACAAATCTAATCAATATGCTGTATCTCTTTGAAGTCAACGACTTAATGAGTACGGATATCGAAAAGGACAGAAAGATATAGTGATATGATAAATAGTTAAAGAATTCATTATAACACTTCCTGAATAAAGGGCACATTACCTTATACGATAGGACGCATCATCTTATACACATATACGATGATGAATAGTTGGTCAATATCAGGCTTCCTTTCCTTATGCAAGGGTTTTTACGTCTGTTAGCTAATCTGTAAAAAACTTATTCATAAATCTCACATGCAACAGTAAGAAAGCTTTCAAATCTCATGTAATTGTTTGATTATAGCTTCTGAAAAAATAATTTCCATGCAATTTGCGTTTGAATAAAAACTAATTCTGTTACTTCTCATTTAATGTACATAATTTGTAAGAGCAGCCAAATTCAATATATACTCTTAAAATCCGTTCAGGAGCTCGTCTTCTCTTTTTTTTTTTCTTTCGAGAGAAGAACATATGTCCTTTTGGACTCAGCTACACAGATCTCCTTCGAATCATGCTACATTAGTCTCCTTCAACTCAAGTTAGATTCGCCTTCCTTGATTTAATTATTGATCCTTGATTAAAATTACTTAACCAGTTAAATTTCATTCTCTATTTTATATTACCAAATACCACTGTACTATATTGTTTTATAATCTAATGATTAAAATAAATATTTTCCTTCTGATTCCTCATGTTGCGAATAAATTGCGAAAAGGTTCCGTAATAAAAGAAAAAAGTATGAAGAAAATATGAAGATATATTAGCGATGTATTAATTTGTAGGTCGAGATGCTGTAAATTATATTAGTTATCATTCATATTTATGCGCTTCAAATAAAGGCGGTGATTCTAATGACCTCAGAACTGATCTCAGAATGGCGTGAAGGACTCTAACATTAACATCATTTTTGCCAAATGAAGTCCACGAGGTTAGCAGGATGGATATTATCGAGATTATAATGAATCTCGCCTTCCATAATGTTTACTTTATTAATTTGTCTTATCGAAATCTTAATCATTTAGTTTTTTATCGCATTAGAATGATAGAATGACTTATCATCTTAAAGGTTTAATTATCCAAGTTTAAGTTTGGAATCGATGTCTTTAGACTTTGTCTTTTGCACGTCTGGAGCTTAACTGGAAATAAAGAATTTGCAACTCTGTGTATTTTGTTGCAACACAAAAAAGAAAGAATATTTTCACCACACCTTAAGACAACCAACAATAAAGCAAATTTTTCCTGCAGTGGAGGAGAAGAGATGGAGAATGACTCGAAGAAGCAGGAGGAGAGAAAGAATGCAGAAAATGATTCTAAATCCAAACGAAACTATAGAATCAGGACTGCCATCAAAAAATAAATATGCAGCTGAAGAAGACTCTGCCGAAAGGTGTCGTCTTTCTCGGTCAGGAATGTCAGCAAGAGCGTAAAGATATAATTAGCTGCATACATATTGATATCAAAGGGGTCAAAAAGTCAAAAAAGGGGTCAACAAGTAAAAAAAAGATAAACATATTGAAGGATTTTGAAGACTGGATTAAGTTCAGTTCATTTCAGTACAGAAAGAACAACAATCGCAAAGAGAAGATACGGTATATCGGATACGATATCGTAGTAAGTAAGCATTTAGACATTGTTCATAGTCCTCGATTTCGCTGCATTCGTATTCGTTAATATTTCCTGTGTATTGTACATTTAATTCATGCTATTATATGATATTGCGTTTATAATTAATGTCGTATAAACCGAAATAAAGCATATTGCTAATCAAGCCAAGTCACAATAGCCAGAAGAAGCAATCTCCAATAAACCAAACGAGAGGATTCTCTCTTCTCGCCCGCTCTTTCACCTGTCTTCTTTCCGGAAAAAACAATACAAGACTGTCAACAATACAAGACTAATGGAGCGCATAAAATGAATGGGTCTATTTGACCTGGTTTATTGATAGGCTCGATGTTGTTATTTCGGATCACCGAAAATGCTACTAAGTAATAGTACCATTGCGCTGTAATCGAATTGTGGATTAATCTATAAAACATCCATTTGCAGAGTCTTATGAATTTTAAAAATATACACCTTTTTCTTTTGATTGATAGCAGTCTTGTTGATTGCATAATGTGAAATTGCTAAATAAGCAATACAGCTTGATTCAAACATTATTTGAACATGATTGTCTGAAGCCATATAAAGCCAATTTTTAATTGTGGAAATCAGAATAGATTGTAAACAATTCCCACGCAGTTGCCAGCATCGCTCCAATTTACACCATTAATACGCTTTAAACAAATCAGTAATTAAATATTAAAAAAGATTAATAATTGAGAATGTGTTGCTAGTAGCAATTAATGATAAAGCATGTAATTCTGATAATGTACATAATGTTCATCCACTTTCAAATGATTATTTAAATCCTTAATTCATTCATTCTGATTCTTAATAACAGATTCAATAGTGTTATTAACTGTGGGGAACTGTTATTTTTTTTTTAGTTTTATCTCACTATATAAAATGATATTTTCACATCAATTTCTTTACATTAATTACTGATATTTTTCGCTTTTACTATGAAGTTCAAAATATTTGAATTTTGGAATTTGACAACGGAGCAAATAATAAATTTTACAAAAATATTCAAGAAATTCTTTTCTTTTGCAATTAGTAAAATACACCAATCTTTTCTATTTGAAATTCCAATCTTTAAAATTTAATTTTGCAAAGAAACCAAGAAATTTGCAAAATTGTCTTCTAAAAAGTGTGCGAAACCAAAGCCTTTCTCGAAATTTTATCAGCACTTAATAAACTTACTTATATAAGTTATTAATTAGTGAATCATACCAATTTATATTGGTTTCTTTATAAATTGCTCACTATCCTTTGTAATTCATTTTTTCATAAGTCTTCCCTCATTTGTGATTATGTCTTTCAGCATCGTCAGTTATTTATTAGGTGCATCTGCAATCATAATTACTATTTTCAAAGAATATTTACATTCCTTTAAAAAAATTCTATTAATTATTAAATTTCATTGCAAATTCCTCGACGTATCGATATGATTGTTAAATTTTCTATTGTTATGTTGACATTCCGCATAAGAGGAAATGCAAAAAGTAATTTCAATAGGTGACAAAATATGCTATTGTTTTTCGTCGCCTTCTTTTCAATGATTACTGTAAGGATTTCTTAGGGTCAAATCAAATTGGAATATAATTTAATTGATTTTCTTATTAACTCATATTACTCGAATATCATTTGTGAAAGATAATAATGGCAAATTAAAGTTCATCTATTAAATGATGATTACAACTTCGTGTTAAATTAGAAGATTATATCGATTCAATTGTTTTTTATGGTTTGAAATGTTTCTGTATATTCTAATTTTAAAAATTTTCTGAGTTTTAAATTGCGCGAAAATATCATTTAAAGTTAATATAATAAAACATTTAAATTCGATGATATAATAAAAAAAAATAATAAAATTCTGTCACTCTATTTATCCCATGTAATTAGCAAAAAGAATTTAATCAAACATATATAAAATGTATTATATTATCCTATCTACCACAAAAACGGCAATTAATCATTTATATCAGAAGTGATCCATCAAGTAGGTTAGCTTTATCATTTGAATGATCTGCAATTGGAATCTAAAATCTTATTTTTGAAATAAATTTTTAATGCACCATTACTTCTGCTTTTCGTCATTCAACTGTAATTTTATTACTTATCTGACAGTGTTCTGCAGTTAATTATTACTTTTTTAAAATTTCGTGCTAATTTTAACAAGAAATTTTACTTTTAACAAATTATTATTGCAACCACAATTGTTGTTAATGCTATTTTACCATTACTATTAATATAGGAAATAAGTAGAAATGAATTAGAAATATTCGAATCTTCAAAAAAAAAGAGTTAAAAATGATAGTAGGAAAGAATCAAAACGAATTAAAAAGCGATAATTTTGAATTTAAAGCATGACTTTTTTCTAATTACAGTTTTATTTTCTACGATAATTTTTTATTTCAAGTAACTAGTAGTTTAAATTTAAAAAGGAAAATTAAAATAGGAATTTTAAAAACAAATGGTGAGAAAAAATTGCAATGTTTTTTCACAGCATAGATTTATTAAAAATTAAAATTATTGCGAATTTAATATGTTGATTGATAACTTATTGATAATAGATTCACAAGCCTATAATTTTATCCAGATCTGAAGTTGCTATTCAACAAATATGATATTATCGAATATTGCCTATTCTTATCAGTCATTTTTTTTCATATAAAATCAATTTTCATCCTAATAATCATCATAATTTTTCAGCTGGAAATTATGATTATTGCAATGTTTTATTTTAATGTATTTAGAAATAATGATATCATATTATGTATGTTCGCTTATTTTTTGATTAATGGTTTAATGAATAACATTAAATTATAAATATTTCAAACGGTAAAGCAATATGAATCATATATATAGTAATTGATAGCGATGAAAATTCAATACTAACTTGCATACTTTGAATTGCTTCCTTACTCATACTTTTAAATTGTTTAAGATTAAATTTTGCGAAGATAAATTGATGATGGAGAAACAATGCTCGTATTCAATATATATGATTAAAAAATGATAATTATGTTATAGAAATCGTTTAAAGATAGTTACAGTGATTATGTCATAAGGAATTATACTAAAAATCATGTTATGACTGAAGTATTTGAAGTATTAGAACTTTCCCATCTTCGGAAAATGACAGGGATTGATATTTTATGCCGAATATTCAAAAACTGTTTAAAATTGGTGTAGAATGTTCCAATTACGGAAAAGAACGGAATTCTTTGTGAGATTTTTCAGATACTTTGAGGAAACCGATCATCAGAATCAGCAGCAATAGGTATTAATATTAAACAGCAGTGCAAATACTGCTGATAAATAATCGTGATGAACTTGAAAACAATTAAGTTCTTTGATTCATTTGCATAAATGCATTGCCTTAAATTAGAATTTAAAATTATTAAAATTATCTTCAATTGATTGATTGAATTCGAAGAACTGACAATTTTGAATGTGTGTGATATTGGTGATGAGCAACATTGCGCAGTTTCTATCTTATATTTATTAAAGTTAATTTCTTAATTTGATAATTGCAGTTAATATAGTTTGTTACATTACTTTCACAGAACATTTTCACTGTTGTTTTGCTTAAAGCTGTCATATTTGTTGAAATGAAGTGTTTAAGAATATCAGCAACACTAACAAATAATTATCATTTTAAGCATTCCGAGCACTGTAGTAATGTATTTACTTCAAAAACTTGAGATTTGAATTGATGAAATTGAAATGAAGTTAAGCACTTATTATTTAAATTTGACTGCTATATCCTTCCACAATTTTTTCGAAATTATCATATTAATTTTTTGCATGTATCATAAATCTATTCCTTATTGATATTTTGAAATGATTCATATCTACATGATAATTTTATAATCTACAAAGCTTCAGAATCTAAAGTCACTTTTTTTTATGCTGCAAATATTGGCCTGCATGTTCCGTGTTTAAATTTGTTCGTTTTATTAAGATACATTTTTTTCTGCAGAAAATGAATAGAACAATTGAAGAACTTTGTGCTGAAGCATATCATTTACAAACGAATATTTATTTCCAATCGATCCAATTTTCCTCGTTATTCTCAATATTGTGGCAATTATTTTAATTCTATATGTATGTACAAACATATTTATGAGGAAGGTAAACTTTTTAGAAACTTTATTTCAAATAGTAACTGATTCGATTTCGGTTATGCTTTGAATAATCGATTCGAATTTCTAGATAAAATTTTTCTATGTGCTAATTTATTCGTTCTTCCACATTCGATTAATTATGGTTTGGTTGCAGTTTGAACAATTTATATTAGATACAAACTGTAGGACCAATGTTCCTTCTTGAAGGAATCTATTAAATGATCAATTTTAAGCGATCATATATCACGCTTCAGAATGATTTCAGGGAAAAACATTTTTAAAAATGCATTGATTTTTTTTTTTCTTTGATATGCACTGATTGCAATTTTTTACCAGACTGAATTAAAACAATAATTTAAAAGCTGTCTTGCATAATCAATTGATTTCAGGGAAAAGCGAGAAGCGTAACATTATGAATTTATATTTTCGTTTATTTTTTTTTTTTCAGATATTTCATATAAATTTGAGAATATTGTTGACAAACTTGTTCGTTTTATTGCTTTGTAAATCGTTTGTAACCGTTTTTCGATCATCAATTTTTATTTATCGTATGATAACATATAAGGTTTTTACCATTTACTTCAACGTATTTCAATTAAATTAATCAAATTTTGCTTTTATTTTTGTCTCTAAATTGCTTCGAAATTATAACGAAATTTCCTTCATTGAATAAATTTCATCAGTTTTCATCACGTAATTAATTAGACATAGCAGTAAATATCAGTTGCATTCTAGGATCAATGTTACTTCTTGGAGGAATCTGTCAAGTGTTCAGTTTTGAGCGATCTTGGATCAGCTCCTCCGAAATGCCTTCGATATGTATTCGTTGCAATTACAGTTGAGCGATTTATTGCTATGTACTGCTATCAACGTTATGAAAATGGAAATATCCAATTGCGCTTGCTTTATTACCTTTGACGGTTCAATTTCCAAAGATTCGTATCGAAATTTGCAAAATTTTAATTTTAACTGAAGCCAAAGTCTATTTAATTTATTAATTTCCATATGGATTTGATAATCTTTGAAATGCCATTCATTTATGGTAAAGGATTGTACATAAGAATGGATCATATATTCAATAGATAATAAAAATATGTAATGTAATAAAAAAAGAAGTTTTAGTTGTTTAATTCCTTAAAAAGCAATAAATTGAATTTAAAAAATTTTTTTCAGTGGGTCGAATTAGCATTTGGTATCAAACATATAGTACTGACACTGTCTCAGGACGAAAATATCTATCAAAGTTATTGCTTCTCGGTCATCAACAAAGCCATATTTTACACATTTTTGACTTTGCATATACCACTGTTGACCATTATACTCTCTCTATTTCTAATAACACGCATTATCAGCAAAAGAAAAATGAAGTTAGAATATGACTTCTATTAACAGAATCATTTTTATGGAAGTTAAATCTTTGCTAGGAAATGGGAAAAAAGATGGAAATGGAAAAAAACATTATTCTTCACTCCTTACTCTATTAATATTTCGATTAATCAATTCTGTCTGAATGCTCTCTGGAACAAATTTGTTAACACTTTCGGCTAATCTTGCTATTTCTTTTACAAAACTTCATGAGATAAGCTGAGTGTCTTCAGAGGGAATGTAGTCTCAATTTCAGGAAGACATTTATAGCTTATCCAAAATCCAATTCATATGAAACTCAACAAAGATTCAAAGAATAAAAGTAATGTAATGAATTTGATTATAAATTTTTGCAATGAGGAATTTATCATCTAAAAGTTAATTTCAATTTTTTATTATAATCTTTGTTATAAAGTGTCTTGCAATTTAGACTTCGTTTGGGAACGCCAATGGACACATTATCGTCGCGTTATCAAATTCGAGAAAATATGAAAACATCAAAAACGATGTTTATAGCTACCATAATGTATATCACGACTTCTGTCTTCAATCTATCAGTATTATCCTTATTGATGTATTTTCCCACCGCCAATATTTCACATTCTCTAATTTACGAAGTAGATAATTATATGAAATATGGTTAAGGATAAAAGTAGTATTAATACTATATGAATTAGTAAATTACAGACATTGTTTGCATGTGTATAAAAATAATATTTCAATTAAAACAATATTTTTATGTAAGTATAAAAAAAACGATTCTAATAAGAAGTAAATATCTTTGCATAATAAACTTTTTAAATTTGCTTAAATTTTTCGTTATATTTTTCAGTTAAAAATTAAAATATATATTTACTACTATCTTGTGATAGAATTTTGTAATTACAGGAAATCACAAATTTTCCAATTACGATACTTATCGTTAGCATATCGATTTTATTTATTGTCAGAGTGGATTATATCCGTCATAAAGTCATCAAATGGTATTTTGGATGCCATAGAACTAGCAGAGTGAGAGTACAATCAAAGAATCAACCTTCATCAGTTCAAAAACATATCGAGATTATCCAACAAATGTGGGAAAAAGGAGCTCATCACAAATAATATCCATAAAAAGATTATAACATTTCTATTGAACTGTCAAGTCTCATAGAAATGCTTAAAAATTAAATCATATATTATCTATGAAATTTTTGTCTTTTTTGTCATATAAAAATCATATATTGTCTATGAAAGAAAAGTTAATGTATCAACGAATTTTTATTTATTTATTTTTTTCACATTTTACTATTTCAATGCATCCTTCCTTCCAATTATTTATCTTTTCCTTAATCGAATGATAATTTGTCTCTTTTAAATAAATTTGTTATACATTATTTCATGTGCATTTTCAAATTATATATTATTTTCGGTAATTAAACTATTTTACATTTGATCTTTGATTTATTGAGAAATAATTAACTTAATTAATACTTCAATTTGCTCTTAGTTTTAAATTAGCCAATCTCAAGTATAAGCAAATATCAAAAGATATGAGTTACAATATTTAGATTTTAAACTAATTTTCTTCTAAATTAGTAGCAATAATTTTTAATTAATAAGTCTTTCAATTATAATTCTTTTATTAATTCTCTTAATGATATTAAATTTTTTTCTGTGCACTTATTTTTGTTTTTTTTTGCTTTTTTATTAATATATGATCTGAATTTTACATAGCAGAAAAAGAATTGTCTTAGAAATTGTATTTGATTCTTCTTGCTACTGTAGTTTCACTACTATCGACAGACAATTAATCTTTATCAATCTTAAACGATGTTATACGATATTGCGCTTTATACAGTAGCAGGAATGAAATGAACAATGTACAGTAAATATCAAAGAATGCTAACAACTTCCCTGAATGTTCAATTCACTAATTTTATCGTTTTTTCTCTTTGTAACTGCGAAAAAGTTTTTTTTCGATCCATCAGTGCTCTTACTGAATTATACCGTTCATTGCTATTGAATAATTCAATCAAAAAAAAAAAAAAAACTATTCAATAATTTTATTACCATCTAACCGTCTCCGAAATTGAATCCTATCTGAATTCTCCAATGTTTGAAATCTTCTGCTTTTAAATTTTCCGTACTCTTCCTCCCAAACAACAATATCTGGCCGATTTGTTCCTGTCATTATCTTACTCAAACTTCAGAATATTTTTTTATGATTGATTAATCTTACTTTGTTTACTTTTGGGTCAGAATATATTTCTGCATATATTCATTCTTTCGACTCATAAATATCTTGTTATTTGATCTTTTTACATTCCTATATTTATAAATTATAATTTTTTAAATAATAACCTATAATATATCTATGCTTTTTCTCTCTATGAAAGAATAATTTTGCTGTAAATTAAATGATATTCGAATTGGTATTATTTATTCATTGATATACATGCATGCTTTTTAAAGTTACTACATATCTTTTTTCATTCTCAAAATTTTCTATTCATCCTATATAGCATTATTATTAGCTTTTTTAAATTTTTTTAATTAACTAAAAAATTAAATCTCGACTGCATTTTTCGACTCTATCTTCTACTCTATTTTTCCTTTAAAAATTAATTATATAACTTTTTTCACTACCAAAACTTTTTCAAATTTCAACACCAAAACTTTTTCAAATTGGAATTTCAACATTATATCATTTTCTTATTCCAAATGTTCTCCTATTCATTCTGAATATACCGTATTATTGATTAAAAATTTTTTTTCCAAACGAAATACAACTATCAATTGCCGTAATTCATTTTAATTATGTTGAAAATACATATGTTGAAAATATATAACAAAATATAAAACTTTTGTTATGATGGTCAATAAAATGTTCATAGAAGTGACATTGATGTATTTTGCTTTGTATGAGAAATTAATTAATTAATACTCCTTTTGTCATAAAATATTTGAAAAAAGTATTAACTCTTTGAGAAAGTTTAATAACATAATTGATTAGGTGGATGATTGGAGTTTATGGTAAGCAATCTTGTTTGTTATTTCCAAGTAAAATCACTTTTTTCTTCGTTCAAATAAATTCTGTATCGATTTATCCGTAATTTTCAGCTTTTCGAGATTTCACAGTTGCGGTATATCGTAGCAGTTGCTAATTTTTGCTTATTCAGTTAATCCATCAATTCTATTAATATTAATTCATATTAAATAAATACATTCTAAATTGTTTAATCGTAGGATTCAGTCAATTGAAGATAATTTTAAATTTCGAATTTTAATAGTCATTTATATAAATGGAATCAAAATTCATCCAACTTTTCTCAATCTAAATGAGTGATTATTTTATCAACTATATTAATTGCTATTATTTATTAACAATATCTACCATTAATTGCTAATAGCTAATCATTTCTTCGATTTTTTTTTTGTATTAGTAATTGTTAATCATTACTAATTATTGCTTATATTTTTTTCGTATGTTTTATTTCAATTTATCTTAAAGACTTTCTCATCCAATACTTTCTTGAAAAAAAATTTCATCAACTTTGATGCAATACTACAATTTTTTTTATTAAATCATTGAAAATAATGATGATTTATTATTTATAAAAATTTAATTTTTTAGATCTTTATGCATAAAAGCTTCGAGAGAAAGATGAAAAAGTATGTTTGTAAACATTTTTTCCGATATTTTTTTTTAATATTAGTAATTGTCAATCGTCTTTATATACTGCATAATATAAAATTTGCCATTAATTTTAGTAATTGATTAGAAAATTTCAATGTCGTTTTTTAGAATAATGAATTCTTTTTACAGTAATCTACTGATCGACAAATTATTTCATGATAAATTACTGAATTTTATGATTTAAATTCGAATTTATTTCGCCCAAATTCCAGCGAGAATATATCAAATACCTATCAATTTTTTTCATTGTTTTTTTAAAAATAATTTTTAAGAAATCTTTTTTATTACAGCAAGAATTTCAACTTTTCTACTAAAAAGTGATCAAGACATTTCAAACATAAATAGAAATTACAATATTGATTTGTATTATTGATATTAAGACATATTTCTATCATTTTTTTTTTTTGAAATTATAAATGATTTTGAAAAATAGATAAAATAAATATGCTGTAATAATCTTTATAAATAAAATTGTTAAGTTAGAGAAAAAAATTAAAAATTTATACAAAAGATGAAATTCAAATGAATTTATAAAACATTGTTAAAGCATTAATTAACACGTCGTACATTCTATTTAATCATTTTAATTCGCTTATCTATTATATATTGATATTATATTGATATTATTATTATATATTGATAGCAAGTCTGGGACATGTCATATTTTATCATTGTAACAGTAAATATAATGCAACTTGTTAGCCGATTGTTTTATCAAAAATAAAAAAAATGATATTATATTTTAATTTTCCATATTTATATTGATTGAAATAATAATGAACATAACTTACGAATCAAACGGAGCATTTTAAACTTTAAAATGAATTCAGATTCAAAAGAGAAGAAAAAGAAAACGAGTTTAAAACAATTTCCTAATAAAGAAAACGAAAAGATAGCCATGATTTTATTAATTACAAATTAAAAAAAAATAAATAAAGAATTAAATAAAAATTGCGGCAATTAAAAAGAGCAAAAAATTGTTAGAAATTTAATTTCATTTATTAGTAAGAAAGCTATCAATATAATCTAAAACATATTATCAACTTAATCTTTCAATCAAGAAATACAGCATTAGCATGGAACGAATGCATTGATATACATTCCTTAGAAGCAGTTGATAATTTATGATGGAAAATAATAAAAATTGGTAATAAATTATCCACAAAAAAGCATGATTAATCCATTTAATAATGATTTAAAAAACAAATTTGAAGTCTCTTCTAAGCTAATAATTGCTTTAATTTATTATCTAGTTAATCTTTCAATCAGGAAATACAGTATTAGCTTGATCCAAAAATTATAGTACTGGACTTCGCAACACTGGAATGTATTGTATTAATGGTAAGTTATAATGTTAATTAAACTATAGCAACTTGAGTTACCTTATTGTAATATCATATGATTCGTAGTACGAACATAGAATACCGTACCAGCTTGAGATATTCTACTCGTTTCAATAATCAAGAATTTCATTACTTGTCTAAAGCATCGTTGAGACTAACATATTTCATAGCGTTCCACGCCCATAACAGCAAGTTTGGTGGATTAAATGAGAATCCTCGGAATTCTACGGGATGGAATTAGATGGTGTTAGAATCGTTTCGATAGAGGTGTTAACATTTTTTTGCAAGAAAAAAGTACATAAGAAATTATTACAATAAAATGTGTTGTTTTACACCACTCATCAAATGTTCTGCATCAGGAATGTTTGTTCAATTGTACAATTATTCTTATTATGGTCAAATATAGTTTTTGGCTTAAGCTGTTGAAGTAGTTAGTTTTATTCGATTATTCCTAGGCGACCGATGTAATTTGGATAATCAAGAAAAAAAATGAGAGATTTTTGGAGAAGGAATGATGTTTATTTACGAAGGGGGAAAAAATAATTCAACTACTTAATTTCAAACGTTTTCAAGGTAAAAAAATCCTATTGATATAAGACAACTAAATGAAATAACATTTTTTTACAAGTAATCAATTGTTTAGCACTTGTTTTTTTCCACTTTTCGTTCTTTTTTGAAAGTTTTTTTAAAAATCGCCTTGATTTTAAAAATTTGGATTGAGTATTAAATTAGTCTAATACTTATTCGCAGTATTAATGTATTGGAGAATTAATTTTCATTTTCATCTTTCAGAAAATGTCCATTCGAAGGCGTACAAGAAAAGTGGATATTTCTATGCCAATTAATTTTGAGCATCGTTATCACGCAGGATTTGATCCGGTTACCGGCCAATATCATGGTTTGCCAAAGGTTTCGTTGTTGTATCGTTATTGTTTATAATATCTATATCTATATATATATATATGTAGATATATATATTTTCATTAATATATATATAATATATAAATGCTTATTGTATATATATACTGATATGCATACGAAAATTATTAAAGTTTATTTGGACAATAAATTTTTATAGTTTTATTAGTACAGTTGCCTTTATAGTTTTTGTTCGCATACGAATTAGTATATTTTGGTGTAATTTTATCTATTAAATAAATTAAATGTTGGAAGTATTATTAGATAGTTCAATCAGTTAAGAATGACGAATCATTTAGTAAATCAACAATTAGATACAAAAGCTTTAATTTCATTAAAAAATTTTATTAACAAAATGGCTCTGTATAATTAATCTAGTAATATGATTACGCTTTTACATCATAAGCACATAGGTAATCCAAATGTTTCTTCACTATTTATTTTTTTTGGCGTATTGCTGTAACAAAATTTGTAATATTTTTTAGCAGTGGCAAGCTATAATTGGTATAACTCCGATTAGGCGAGGTCGTCCGCGACCGATGGTTGATCCTAGTTGTATTACACCAGTGGAAATGGCAGAAATTAAGACAGTTGTTCGTGGAGATTTACCACAGTCGTGTCAGAAGTATTTGGTTTTAACCAGAATTTAAACCGAAATTATTTTATAAAGAAAACCAGAGTCAGATTGAATAAATAAAAATTTTGAAGAACGAAATTGGTTTATGAGATTTCATTATTTCGTGAATAAATCAAATCCATATGTTAGGCTCTACTATTTTTATACTTAGTAATGCATCAAAAAATGGACGGAAAGACACTACCAGGAGTGAAACTTTGTCCTAATTTATCTTTTAAACCTTTATCCTAATTTGATTCAACGCAGATAACTTATCTTGCCTGAAATACTTTAAAGATTGATTGAATACATGAAATGTTTAAGGATTGAAAGATTGAAAACTGTTATTGTATATTAAGTGTTGAAATAATTGAAATCGAAACGAAAAAAAAAAAAAACAAATTTGACCTCATTAATTTGAGACGTGATTTATATATGTAAATTATAATAGAGATGTATATTAATTTGAAGATTCGTGTTTTCAAAATTCGAGCTGTCCATCTAACTACAATTTCTGCAACGAAGTTATAATAACTCTGTTTTAGACAAATCAATTTCGATAGCGTATCAATGAGTAATAAGTTGCAAAACAATCATGCTGAACTGCAGAATGGAGCGAAGAATGATTTTACTCGAGTTGTATGTACTTCACAAGCATGGACACATCTTCCACAATCGTATGCTTTCATTTTTAGATCGATTAAAATTTTTTAGTTTGGTGTTTTGTTGCGTATTTCTTGGACAGCATATGTATATACATCATGCAAAGTTAAAGGCAGGAAAAATAGATAAAATTCAAGAAAAAATTGGTATTTTTTATTACTCGATTATTATTGATTAATGTCAAACTTCTACATAATTTCAATTCGTCAGGAAAAATCGATAACATTTAACAAACTGAAACTATCTAAATTATTAAAAAAAATTTTTGATTTCGAAATTTTACTACATACATTTACATTCCACTTTTTTTATTTAGGTCGTCATCCACATCTATCTATAATAAACAATCAAAAAATCATGCTCGGCAACGTTCATCTCCCAAATTTGAAAAATCCAGTCCAGTAGAAATGAATTTGCAACGAACTTCAACATGGAAAAATGGTAAGGTGTTGGAATAAGAACTTTAAGATTTCGGATCTTAATCGGTAAAAGTGAAAGAAGAAAGGAAACTGAATTTTTAACAGATGCTACAGTAAAACATTTTTAAATAGAAATACATGGATTTTTTTAGATACACAAAAAATATATGTGTATATTAGACAGAAATATATATATATAGATATACGTATAATATATTTACTTTTCTAATTTTTAATTTCTTCGATATTTTGCATTATTTCTTATTCAAGGCACACTGCAGCCTGTGCATTTGAAACAGAATTCCTCTTATTCCACGCAATGTGAATTAGCAAATGTTGTCGAAGTGTATCCGGAAAATTATACTATGTCGCAGCAATCAAATTGTCTTTATAGCAGTGGAGTGAGTTTCTTTATAAAACTTATTTACTGAGATCAATCTAAATAGGAACATAACGAGACTGGATATTAATTATCTGTATATGATCTCTTCCAAGGTATTGATCTTAATTAGTTTTCAAAGGGCATTTGGTTTAAACGATATTATTTTATTGCATTTCGGAATAACTGTTGTTTATTGAAACATTGATTTTATTGAAATAGCGTTTCTTTATCTTCTTTTCTTACAAACTTTTGTATTTCCGTATTATTTCAAGTTTTTATATCAAAAGTGAAATAATACATTTAAAATATTGATTTCTTCTCTAATATTGTGTTTCATTTTTAAAGTTTTTAGTTGCAAGTTAGAATGAATCCCGCGTCGTCAACATTTCCGCATAATGAAGCATCAGCATATAGGCCTAATAATTCAGCAATGCATAGTAGTGTACGGCAGAGTAGCGAAGAGCCTCATAATCGATTGTCTCAAGAAGAGGTTTTTTTTAACTTAGGTTTTTTTGACTTGACTTATTGAAATTGTCATCATTTCTCCTAATTAAATAGGCAGTTTCTTTCAAGATTTTTTATTGCAAAGCTTTCTTTTTGGTTACGAAAATTTTTTGCTACATTTTCTTTTTTAATTTTTACATAAGAGGCGGTTGGAATAGAAGTCAAATAATTTATTTTTTCTTTCTTTAAAAAAAAGAAAGATGAAAATGATTATTTAATTTTAGTTTCGTGCTGCACTAAAAATGGTTGTATTGCCAGGAGATCCTCGAGCAGATTTAACAAAATATGTAAAAATTGGTGAAGGTTCCACTGGTACTGTTGTAACTGCACATCAAGTAAATAAGCGAATACCTTCCTTTTATATATGTTTACTTTTAATTTGAAGCATTGTCATTTATCTTATTTCATGTTAAATTTAGTACCGATGAATTATTTCACTTTGATATAAAACTTGAATAAAAATATAAAAAAACTTGAACTTTGATATAAAGAAAAAACTTTGATATAAAAACTTCGAACTTTGATATAAATTTAAAAAAAAAACTTTGATATAAAACTATTATCGCTTTTGCACTTTGTTTCCTAGCATAATCATTATGTGGAATGATTCAATGTAGTGAAATCAAACATTAATTTATATTTCACTACTCTATATTTTTATTGTCTTGTGTCCTTTAAAAAATGATTAGTCAGAAGTGTCACTTTTAAGTAAAAATCATTTTACCTAATTAAGATAGATAGCATTTCAGATTTCAACTGGAATGAAAATTGCTGTAAAAAAGATGAATATTTTAAAACAGCAAAGAAGAGAATTGTTATTTAATGAGGTGCGTCTAATTTTGCTCATAAAATTTTTGTTATTCAATGTCTTTTCTGTTTTTTTCCTTGAAAAAGACTTTTTAAGGTTTTAATTATGCGCGATTATGAGCATCCCAATATTGTTGAAATGTATGGATCTTATTTGGTAGGCGATGAATTGTGGGTATTGATGGAGTATATGGAAGGCGGAGCACTGACTGATATTATCACCCAGATGAGGTTTGCAAAGATTATATTTCAGTGAAATTTCAAGAAATTATTGTGTATGCTAAATTTTTTTATCGAATTGAGTAAAATTCATTTTCCTATATATTCACTGGAAATAGTTAATGCCTCACGAGTTTTCTGAAATTGCTGGAGTTTGCTTTTTTCCCTAACTATTTTTATTTCATATTAGGATCGATGAATCAATAATAGCAACCGTTTGTGTGCAGTGCTTGAAAGCGTTAGAATATTTGCATTCCAAAGGCGTTGTACATCGTGATATTAAAAGTGACTCGATATTACTTACAAAAAATGGGGTGGCGAAAATTTCTGATTTTGGTTTCTGTGGACAGTTATCCGTTGATATACCACAGCGACGTAGTCTTGTCGGAACACCATATTGGATGTCACCAGAGGTTGCTTTGTCATTTACTCATTTATTTTTGCTTTTTATTTCAAAGAATAGTTACGAATGCTTCATTTCTTTGAAATTCTAGAAATAACTTTGTCGTTTAGAAAAAAAAAATTCCTTATAGGTAATAAGTAGGTTACCATACGGTACCGAAGCTGATATTTGGTCATTGGGCATAATGGTTATTGAAATGGTACAAGGAGAACCACCACTTTTTAATGTGCAACCTTTGCAAGCTATGAAAATTATTCGTGATAATGCACCACCAAAAATCAACGAAACTGTGAACGTAAGTATTATTCGTTTTTATATTTTAAATTCTAAATTAAATTAGTTTTTTTCTAGATTTTATATAAGAAACAAAAGGGTTTAGTGCGAATTCGTTTTTGTATGTACTGTTTATTTTCTACTTCAAATTTTCTAATAGGTTTCACCTGAATTAGCTTCGTTTATTTCGCAAATGTTGGTCCGTGATGTAAAGCGACGTGCTACAGCATCTCGATTATTAAATCATGAATTCTTAAAGAAAGCTTGTGATCCGTCAATAATATGTTCAGTGATGAATATCAATAGAAATGCTTAACACCATAGCTATAAGTTTTGGAAAAATGATAGAAATCATAAAACTTTTTCTAATTTTATTATAGGAGCAAAAAAGAAATTTTTTTAATGTAGATTTTGTGACTTCAAATCTTAAGAATTAATATTGTGCGATAATTCAACCATGATTATGTTCAAAAAATTTGGCGCAGAACTTCTTTCATGTAATAACAGATTTTCTTAAAAGGAGAGAAAGTGAAACTTTAGCAGTTCACCATTAAGCTTTCTTTTTATCTACCAAATAAAATTATCTGACTTTTTACATTTAACTTAATGTTTTTTAATGATGTTTTAAACCCGTTTATAATATGCGCGTGAAAGAAAACTAGTGAAAATTTTATAAATTTTGTGTTGTCCTTGAGTTTTGAATTTCGATTTATTTAGATAATTTTTTTGATCTGACGGACTCTATTAATTATTTGAAATATTATTTGTTAATTTTCCGTAATCAATTTTCTTAAGCGAAAAAGTTGATCTTTTTTTTTTTAATTTACAAATTATTCCACTGCCAAGCATTGCATTGGTCTTCCTATAAATTATGTATTCCGCATTTTTATATTACCAATGCTTATTACGCCTATTTTATTTTATTTATAAAATTTATGACTGAATATTCAATTTTTATTATTCTATGCTTTCATTTTGAATCTTGTTCTTTTTTGTTTATTTTGTATCTATATTCTTCTTTATTTTCTTTATTTCCTTCCTTCAAGTGCTTTGATTTATTTTTTTCTTTTTACTGGTACGAAGTACTCCTAGCTGCCTTAACTGCCTTTCAACTCAAGTTTTAAAATAATTTTATATGCCTATGTGCTGTCGGAAAAATCAATTATTTTATAACGAAACTATATCGAGATAATTAAAAAATTTTGTACTGTTAAAACAATGAAACTATCTCTTTAACTATCAATCTTCTAATTCTGTGAGAAGTTTAAAGTAATTGTTTTCCAATGAATTTTCTGACGTATTATTTCTGATGTGATAAAGTGTTATTGAAAATATTATAACTATGTATTACACTCCTTAGTCATTCGGATACATAAGTACATCTCAGTTCAGCTTCATCAAATCCTGCCGGATAAATTACATCATAACTACCACAAACCCACAAAACAAATAACTACCACAAAACAAATAACCTATCCCAGGAGGTTCTCAATTCTCTAACAAAAACTTGCACCATAATTTTTGATGTTCAATGTGAATCATGTCCACGAATCTGATAAAGCAATATGCCAATGGAGGGAAAAATTATAAAATTTCTCGAGAAAATGAAGGTAGTCAATCCAACATCACTAGACTGACATTATCCAGAACTACAATAGCAGTAAAGAGTCAAGAAATGAATTGATAAAAGAAATCAAACGTCCTGAATTCTACATTAATATGTTCGAATCATTCAATTTTGATCGATCTATGCGAAGAGAAAAAGAGAGAAGAGAAATATGCCGGAATAATTGATGATGAAAAGGATATTTTAAACTTGATAAGTAGTAGAAACGACGACTTTGAATTAGCGCTTCAGTATTTAAATCAAATTGATATCAACGAACCAAACTTACAATGAGGAACATCCTTTCAAATTGATATCAACGAACCAAACTTACAAAGAGGAACATCCTTGATCACCTGTCATGCAACTATAAAGTTGCCATAACTGGCGTCTACTGATCTTTTAATGACAATCAATAATTGTGGAGGTAATTCTGGAACAGTTTCAATGCAGCATTACGATTCCAGTGAGTTCCAGATAGTCAACAAATAATTTGATTTCTTGTCTGAGGGAGAAAGGTGCTTTACTAACTGTAAAAACTATGAGTTTTAAAAAAAAATTATAATTAGTATTAGCAGAAAAATTCGGCAAATTCTCCTACTATCAAAAGGTCGCTATATCGCAAGTTTCACTTGTTATATAGCGATATAGCGATTAAAATGATGAAAACAATCATTAAGGCGAGAATACTCCAACAACTTTAAGTAATAGATGAGGATCTGGAGCATTCCAATGCCAAAATTATTATAAAAAGTGGATTGCTGGTCTGAATCTTAATCGAAGTTTATCAACTAAAATGGGATCAAAAAATATGATCGGTAAACAAGCTCTAGCAATTCTGGCAGAACTAGCCAATAAAACGAAGCATTGAGTGGAAGCCAAACCTTTAATAGGAGGAAAAAAATCAACAGAACATAAAGCAAAACGAATACTACATAATTTTGCAAATGTTATTGATGAGATGATTTGATAGAACTGTTTTATTCCAACAATAAAATATAAGTACGGGATCAACGTGAAACCAGATCGACGTGGAACTAATATTGTAGAACAGCATAATACATATAAATAACATAAAAAAAGGAGATAATGATTAAAGTCACGAGAGAAGGATGATATCGATTGATTGATCGTGGAAGTCACTAATATATTAAAAAATATCTCCTGATAATGCGGGCGCCTTATATATACGAATGAGGTCGAGGAAGATGCGGAATAATCAGGAAGAGTAGAGAGACCATCAAAATTAGTAATACAGTAATGGATGAAGCGTAAACATAATCACCTTCTTTGTCATATAATCGTAATACATGGGGTTTAAACCGCAGGAAAATATGAATTCAAGGAATACTATATATTGCATATTATACTATAAATCAATATATTATGAAATAGCGATTTGAATTAGTCAATCAAAATAATTTTGGCAGGGAATTACTTCGGGATATTAATAGGGACTTCCATCAGGTTTCCTGACAGTTTATTATATTAGTACTGAAATTCCTCCTGCATACTCTAGCTAAAAGTAGTGAATTTGAATAAAAAATTAATCCTTTTAAAATTCCCGTAGATTAAAACAGTATTTTAACATTTAACAAACATACATTCTGATGGATAAAATGTGTCGTTCATGACAATACAAAAATGTTTGCATATATCGCCAAAATTTTTGTTAAGGAATTAAAAAGTTGAATTGAGTGCATTTGTCGTCATGGTAAAAATTTTATTCTAACGTAATTTATCAATAAAACTACAGTACAATATAATTTATACACCAATATCGGGAACATAATCGATAAAGTTGGATGTAGAATTGAAGCTGAATTGAAATGCGCTGTTCGCAGAATTAAATTACGATACGAATAATTCTGATACATAATCATGATCTTTTTTATAATGAAGATATTTGCAATATTTTGAATGATGCTTTATTACATCAAAAATAATTGATCAGACCATTGTTTCATTGAAAGATGTTTACAATATTTTAATCTTTTAACAGAGCTGAAAGATTGATGGTTAAAAGATTTCTTTGTTTTAGAAATATGAATCAAAACAATTTCATATTATGAAATCACTTATTTAAACTAAGATATTTAATGTAGAAATAAAATATCTTGATTATTTTCGATGTTTATATTATAAAATATTTCGGTTTTTCCGACATTCCTAATAAAAGAGATTGAAACCTCGAAAGGAATAAATTGAAGGTCGTAACAAAAAAATTTAATTTTGTAGTTCTAACTTGATGGCAATTTTTGTTCACCCTTTTCTAAGAAAGTTTTTTATTCGTTCATTCTTTGGTCAAAATTTTCTTTTCCTTTGGGAACTTCAGATATAATGAGTAAATTATTGGAGGCCGAGAGTAAAATCAAATTTCATTTTAATGGTTATCATTGCAACTGACAATATAGAAATATTTATAACAAAAAATCAATTTTCAAAGTGTAACAAATCTTGATATTTCTGTATTATTTCTGTGAATTATTTCCGTTGTTTCAGCAAATTTGTTTTCCAGTTGTTATCAATTTTTGTTGATTTATTTCTTCTCGAAAACCTTTGGCGACTAAATATTAGATTGATTTTTTGCTTCTGAGTTCATATTTTCAGTGTGCATTCGTTTTTAATGTAGCATTCCAATAATGCGTTCGATTTCGAATTTACTTATTAATCCGCCTTATAAGTATTTGCTTTTTTGAAATTTGATTGCATTGGTTTAGTGATCCGCCGCTTGCAAGTCATACATTTATTTATGGCTTATGGATAATCCAGCGTGTTGCAAATCCTCATTTTTCTCGTACGATAAGTAGATACGAAAAGATTATACCCTGGAAGATAAAAATCAGATATTTGCTATTTGTATTAACACTGAGTTTTGGTAACCATAACTTTTCCTTTTAGTTTAATATAAATTCGATTTATTTAATTATTCTTCAGTCATATCTCCTTATTGTGCTTCTCTGATTAGCACTTATCAAGGTAATTTATAGTTTTCATTAGATAATCGATCTTTCTCAGTTAACAATGATTGTAATTATGATATCTTCGACTTATTATTAATGAAATAAATTTAAGAATTCAAGCAGTCATTTTAACCATTTATTTAAATGATTTCGAATAAGTCAAACAGATGACTATGAAAATGAAGAGAGAAAACTATTGCAAAAATAATTACTAAATTAATCTTCATCTTATTATATACCTCACAATTTTTCTTTTCGCTTCTATCCTGCCACTATCACATTGTATCCTTTTTTTTTGATATGACACAAAATTTGTAACAATCCTTTTACTTAAATGAATTTGTATAAATGACAGATGAATTATATAAAGTTAATCATATTTGATGAAACAGTAAGAAGAGATTTTTGTACTTTGATGATTTGTGGCCAGTTATGTTGCTGATTAAATATTTGGTAATTGAAAATGTGAACCGATGAAGTAATTTCCATAGTTTTGTTGAAAATTTCAAATAAGCTGAGCTTATAATAAATTAGGTTGAGAAACTTACAGCGGAGTTCATATTTCATCAGAATGCTAGATAATAGCAAAACCTTTTGAAGCTAAGATTTGAAAAGTAAGATATTTATTGTCTATAATATTTCTGCTTAATAAATCTTCCTCTCACATTGTATTTCATTTTATTCTTCTTTGTAATCAAATCTTGTTTTCTCTTCATCATTCCTTCCATTTATAATTTCCTTGATCCTAACTTCTGTTAGAAAATAAATGCTAATATCGCAGTGCATGTCGATCACCTAGTTTTATTCATCAACCAAAACTGATTTCTGGAGTTGGATTTTTACAATAGTGAATAAATAATGATTTCTAGCATCCTTCGATCGACATAATTTCCTATTTATTAAATATCCTTACAAAAAAAGTATGGAAGTATTTCGACCATCTTAATTTTGTTACAGATTTGTAGAATTATCAGAAATATAATTTAAGCAACGGGAATTCAGAATAACTAGCAAGTTCTTTTTCCAGATTTCTTTCCAAAAGTAATTCATGTCTGAAATATTGACTGTATTAACAATACTACAGATTCGACTTACGCTGCGTTATAATGGTGGAATTCATTTGTATTTTCATTTTCAGCATTTATCGATCTAATTTTTCTATGAAGCTATAAAAATCTTGATCTTGGATTTTGAACCTTATTTAGTGGATAAATTTTAAAGAATAAGTTTGCTCCAATGAGTAAATTAGATTGTTTGCATGAATTCTTATGACCACCTAATCGAGCTTGTTGTTATAGATTGATAATTTTTTATATTTAATTTGTTATCTCAAATAATGTGATTTCTTTGTTTCAAAACAATATTTCTTTTTTTCCAACTATTATACCGATTTCGTCTTTGGTAATAAAGCTTGTATTTATTCTCTTGTTACTAAATAAGGCAATTTTTGATTTCTTCTTTTTTTCATCATTTTTTGAAATTTTAATCGTTTCGCAAAAGATTCAGTGAAATCTTTAGATATGAAAAATATTTGCGAACGAATATCAAACAGCACAAAACTTCTTGCTGAATTTCTGGCAGATTGATCACTTCGATTTATTTGCATAAAATTGGAATGCTTACTTCATTCATTCCTTCTTTCAATTATTGGATTTGTTTTACTTTTCAAATCCAGTGTTTTCTTGCAATATAAACTGGAATGTATTACTGTTTAGATATCGTAACAGAAACGAAACATTTCCAGCTGCAGTATTAATACGAGAATTGAGGCTCATTGAACCGCTCGAGATAAATCTAAACGGTCCAGGAATATTATGTAAAGATTAAATGTTACAAATGAACACAATAACCCAGATTTCAATATAAGCCATGAATTTTGTATTTGTGAGTCCCATTTTAAGCTCGACAGTTGTTGAGCTCCGTTTTTTTTTTTTTTTTTTTTGGACCAGAGTTTTTATGCTATGATTATATTCGATATGACACAACTAATGTTCCATTGCATGATTAGATTTCATATTCTCTTTGAAATTGAAACATGCGTTATTTTTTCTCAAAACATTTTTTCTCGTTACTCAAGAGTATTTCATCGGCACTTGTTAACCTTGCGGTCCTTATTATAAGATGCATAGGATCTTCTTTTATTGTTACGTTTAATAGTTTTTTTTTTTGCGAAACTTCATGTAGTTCAGATTTAGTTAAGTTCTCATAATATGTCATTTTTGCTTGGTTTGTTGCTTGTCTAAGGAAGAAGTTTCAATCTTATGCTATATGTCAGGAAACTCGAAGTAATTCCCTGCCAAAATTATTTTGATTGACTAATTCAAATTGCTATTTCATAATATACTGATTTATATGTATAATATGCAATATATAGTATTCCTTGAATTCATATTTTCCTACGGTTTAAACCCCATGTATTACGATTATATGACAAAGAAGGTGATTATGTTTACGCTTCATCTATTACTGTATTACTAATTTTGATGGTCTCTCTACTCTTCCTGATTATTTCGCATCTTCATCAACTTCATCCGTATATATAAGGCGCCCGCATTATCAGGAGATATTTTTTAGTATTTTAGTGACTTCCACGATCAATCAATCGATATCATTCTTCTCTCGTGACTTTAATCATTATCTCTTTTTTTTTATGTTATTTATATGTATTGTGCTACAATATTCTACAATATTAGTTCCACGTCGATCTGGTTTCACGTTGATCCCGTACGTTTTATTCTTCGGAATAAACAGTTCTATCAAATCATCTCATCAATAACATTTGCAATATAAGCAATGAAATTATCAATAAATAGATATTTATTATTTTTCCAAAAGATATTCCATATCTATAATGCAGTGCAATGAATATTAAATGCTTGTCGAAATAAGTCAACCAGTAATTTGTATTTTTCACTATCATATTATACGCTTATCTTTCGTTATAATGGATGAATAATTTTCTAGCTATAATAGATGAGACAATTGCCATTTATAAAAATGAATTTTTTTTAAGCTGATTTTTATTACAATTAAATGTTTCAAACATTGAGCATATTTTAGCATCAAATATAAACTTATCATATAACAAGCTCTTATTAATATGAATTTTTTTTAAGTTGATCTTAGTAAGATTATTCCATCGGAAGCACTTCTCAATCCTTTGACACTAATGATGTGATGAATGATAATGTAAGTTTAATCCATACATAAAATTTAGCGAATTAATTTCAAATAACTTTTTCTTTAAAAAAATATGATAACTTCTGCTGATGCTTAGAAAATGCGCAAAAAATAAATTTTAATTATTCTGATAATTTTCATTTTAATTTGAAATTTTAAAGGAACACATATTAATCTGAAAATTTTTTGAAAAATATCTTAATATTTGCTGATAAAATAATTTCCAAAATTGTTTTTTTGAATTTATTAGCAATTAATTTATTGTTTTGTTTTTTATGACTCTTGTTTCTTATATTCACCTGAAATAAAGACAATTAGAATGTTTTGAAAAAAGATCTTGTGGAATTTGAAATTTAGTGTTGAAGGGAAATGGTAGCATTCGAATTATGCATTCGATGATGAATTTTATGAACAAAATTAATTACTGCTTCATTTTATTCAACAGTATGATTAATTTGATTATTAAATTAACTTAGCTTCACATTCAAAATTGAATGATACACACAACAATAATAACATCGATTCGATGATAGTTATTCAAAAAAATTTCAATTCGCCATAAAAATTAACAATAAAGACGAAATTGTCTGATAATTTCAATGTAATGTAATCATCAAATAATTAAACCAAACAATTAAACCTAAGTAAAGATATAAAAATGAACGATAGGAAAAAAAAATAATAAATATAATTAATATAACAGTAATATTAATCCTTAGTACTAATTTTAGTATAATTAATTTAGAAAAAAAATGCCATTTTTATGATATCGATATTAATATATAATATCAATCGTTTTTTTTTTCCAAGCAATATGATAAAAAGATAATAAAATCATGAAATTATTGACTTAATAATTTAATTGGAAATTAAAACTACATTCAGTGCATACAAAGCTCAGTGAAAACAACAAAAGAGAGAAAGTAATGCGAATAAATTAACATAGAAAATACATAATAAAATAACAAAACTCAGAAAAAAATATACCTACAATATAATATATTTGGAAGTACCTATTTTGACAGATAATATGATAATCAAATAAAAAACCCGTTATAAATTAGTCGGCGATATGATATAAATTGTTGCTAATATATCCTTTTCATTATGAGTTAACTTTATCATTCGTTTAACAATGTAGTAATTTTATTAAATTTTTTCCTATTTTCTTTTCTTTAAATGATTTCATTTTCGAAAATTAATTTTTCCTAGTAATTATTATATGTGTTAACATTTGCAATTTATGCAAATGAATCGAGTAGAACAAATATTCATTAATAGTTTGAAGTGTCACTTAAAAGAGTGAATTTTCAAACGTACAAAATAGTATCAGATAGCAATTCTTTGCTATTATTTTCGTAACAAAAATCGCCACCGTTGTTTAAAGGCAGAATTTTTTCCAACCATTTGATAATTTTTTCTGCAACAAAATGTAATAAACGATTATATTATAAAGCAGTCTTATCAGTGTGATAAACTATTATGTACTAAAGCAATCTCATCAATCAAAAAAGCCTTACTGAAATACCATTTCCTACAAGAATAAATAAATACATGTATAATGCGACAACAGAAGTAATCGGTATACAGTATGTATCTCTAATATCGTATAAATTTAGTAGGCCGTAATATCAAACAACAACAAATTATTGATTATTTTTTTATGATCAAAGTTAGAAAATGTTTGCAAAAGTTAAAAAACATTTTCAAATAATTAGTTACCTGCTTATTGCTAATACGACGTTTAGAAGACTTTGGTTCTTTTTTGACAGATATATGGTGCAATTTTTCGACAGCAACTTTGAAACCATATACCATCTTTGACATTCATTTTGGTGCATGGTTGTATTAATTTAGTTACTGGTATTTTACCTATAAATTTTAACAATAATTTTATAGATTTTTTCAATTTTATACCACTATATTGGAGAAACTACTGATACTAATGACGATTCACTGATAAAACTGTTATTGTAATTACCATAACAATAATGATTGCTTTATGATGAATAAGTGAAGTTATCAGATACTGCAGAAATTGGTTCATATTTAAGTAAATTATTTACAGCTTTTTGGTTAAAAGAAAAAAAGGAACCATTTTTCCAGCCTTTAAAATTGTAGGACGTTTTATCAGACCATTCGTATCCTTTTGATCTGCTAAATTTTGCGCTACCAAGCCAAATTTCAGAAACATCACGAGCTATTTCTGAAATATGCAAAAATTATAGAATTAAAATAATTATGATGAAATTATAAACTTTAATCTTAGAACTAAATTTAAATAAAGAATCGTGCACAAGATAAAAAACATATCGTTTTTGAAGTCTGAAGTCTACTTTTATATTTTTAAAATTTTAAGGAAATGAGCTATTTTAATGTTTCTTTTCTGATTAATTTTGAAATATTTGTTGAAATTTTTGAAACCTTTGTGTTTTGCCTTTTATTCTTATCATCTAGTAATAGATAATTGTTATGTTATAAATCAATCAGTTAGATGATGGTGTTTGTTTAATGAAACACTCTTCTTATCTATAAACAGCTTTTTCATGAAATATTGAAATAATGGATTGGATAAGTATTATGATGACAATAACAAAGTAAAAATAATATAAAATTGTTAATTGCTTTTTTGATAATATTGTTACTAATCAATGTAATAAAATTATATTGTGATAATAATGCGAGCTGATAGCACTGATAATACGCATTGATTTTTTGAAGCTATAATAGCGGAATTTGTTGTCATTTTAAACAATTTCAAACTAATTTCTAATAAAATTTGAGTAAGAATATAGAATTAAAAAATAACCTTTACTATGCTCACCAAACAATTTTTTGGTAAATTTGTTCATCAATAATATTATTTCCAAGTGATTTTACTTGCAAATAAAAAACATTTATAAATATTTCATTTCGAATTTAATAATAAAATTATATCATCAATGCTGCAAATAAAAAAGAAAATAATAGTACCTTTAATAAATTTATTTTCTCTCGAATTATGTACTGACAATTGATAACCATCTTGCATTCGACAATGAAATTCAGCTTCAGTCCAGGTCATTCGTCGGGTGAAAAGTTTGTAACATTTTCGAGAATGTGGAGAAAATCGCCATCCATCGTCACAAATACTACATAATGTAACTACAAATAATTTGCAAGTTAGGAAATTTCTGAACTTCTCTTTTCAAACTTTTTTTTTGATTTTTCAACTTTGATAATTTTTATAATTAATTATTGAAGAATGAAATAAAAGCTATTAAATACAAATTTTATGCAAATACACCAATTTTTATTACAAAAATTGATTACTACTATCAGAATAACATGTGATAATCTTCATATTAATTAATTTTACTATCATTGGTCAGCTGATAAATTAATAACTTCTATTAGGGTGTGCATTAAATAATCATGAAACTCATTCAGTCCATTTCAAAGTATTTTCATAATTTCACTCTCCATTTGAATTTTAAATGTCAACTTCGTATTTTCCTTTTCTTCAAAGCTTACATATAGAATGAAAAAATTTTTACAATTTGATAAATTAAAAAGCTTTCTAAATTTAATGAAGAAAAGAATATGACTGAGTGAATTTCTTTTGTTTTGAATATTCTGTAAAATTGTTGATATTTTATTAAATTGTAAATATTTTATTAAAATGCAAGCAAAATTTTTCGCCGACTTTTATTGTTTAAAAAAATATTGCAAAAATGAAAGTTTCAAATCAAAATTTTCATGCAAAAATGAAACAAAAGAAAAAAGAAGAAAACGAATCATTTCTAAAAAGCAACGAATATTTTTACATATTTACCATTAATGGATAAATTTGAAAATTTTGTTTGAAATTGAAAAATTATTTAGGCAAACATCATTTTGCAAACTTGAGTCAACCAAATTCACTTAATGATTAAATACAAATTTCAACTTAACTTCTTTATTAAAACCAATTGAAATAGTTTGATCATAAAATTATGATTCAGACAAATATGATAATTGGCATTCCCACAGATAAAATATGATGATAATTTGGCTTCCAAAAATTTTTAAAACTATCAGTTGTAAAAAAAAACGAAAAAGTCTTACCAGTAAAACATATTATAAATATGAAAATATGATAATCGTTCATCATTGTTTGTTAGGTTACAAATATTTTTCAATTTCACTGAAATTAAATTTCAATATGCATTATTATTTTCAATCAAATAAGCTGTCAAACATATGCGCATTTATATAACCGCGGCAAGCATACAATTATTTTTGGTTTGAAAAATTTTGAAAAGACTGCTAGGCATAAAATATGCATAATTATATATCATATCATATAATCGTATAATATATCATATAATCGAATCATATGAATATACATGAATTTTCATATCGAATAATTTATAGTGACTTTATTTAGAATAGTTAAAATATTTATATATAATAGTTAGATAAAAGTCAGATTTTATGAACAGTCAGATTTTTATGAACAAGTAATATTAACATCAACTAACTTAGGCAAAATTTTAATAATTTGAAATTAGAAAATTTAATCGAATATTAGAAGTAATTCTAGTAAAGTTACTGGAAATGAACAATTTCGTTTATTGAAATGAACCGATTTCGCTAATTTTCTCTGCTATTTATGATTTTTCTTTTTTTCTTTTTTTCTTGAATCTCCGGGTCGACAATACTCAGTGGATTTGATAGGTAAGAAAAGAAGAAAATGATAGGACGGAAATTACATTTTCTGTCACTTTTGTCTATCATTTATCAATAATCGACGTTTATCATCAATTTCATTTTGATGAAATTTGTTTAAAAAACCGGTTCATCTTCCTATCATTTTTTATCGCTTCCTTCATTCTCTCATTTCTTTCACCATTTAATGATTTCGATCGCTATGATCATCTTTAGCCGGAAATTACTTATGAAATTTCATTTTTTTTTTCATTAACCATTACTTCCATTTTAATGGTCATCATTATCATCATTAACACCATCACCATCATCATCATTATCATCACCATCATCATCATCATCACCATCATCATTATCATCATTCATTTTTCTATTTCATTCCTTCGTTTCCTATTGTTTAAACTGTCTTTTTTTGTTTCAAAAATGATGAATATTCTTGTTCCGCAAACATAGTCTTCATTTTCCTTCTTCTCATTTTTTCTCATTCATTCTTTCTTTCTTTTTCTCTCATCATTTCATTGATAACAAATATTGTCTGATTTCCAACTATTTTCTTTCATACGATAAAATATGTACTCTTAAAGTAATAAAGGCCAAAAATTTATCATCAATTTATGTACGATAATACTGTATCCTAAGAAACATCTTAAGTTATAGCAATTTATCAACTTTGTTACTTTATATTATAGAAAATTTTGGTTACTTAGTTATAATATCATGCCAGTAGTGTAAATAATAGACAGTGATATGATAACTATATATGTGATTACCAACATAATGACCATAGTTATAAGCAAAACATGCGATTGCAGAAATTATCAGTTTTATGCAACAATATTATTGATAAAGAAATTTTATCACACGATATCTGAAACATAGGATATATTTAGAATCTGATTTCCAATCATTTTCTTTCATGCGACAAAATGTGTACTCTTCGTAATAAAGGCCAAAAATTTGTCATCAATTTATGTAGGAAATATTGTATCGTAAGAAACATATCCTAAGTTAAAGCAATTTATCAACTTTGTTCTTTTATATAATAGAAATTTTGGTTTAGTTATAATACAACTTATAATATCAGTCAATATGATAATTATTATGATTTACAGCACTGATGAAATATCGACATAATGATTACAATCACAAACACTAATAGTGATTGAACAACTATAATTGAGTAATGGTTATAATAATAGTTTTCGAAATTTTAATTATGAGTGTATAAAAAATGATGCAAAAGGACTACACAAACAACAATACTATTAATAGCTAATTTAACTTTTTTAATAAAATATAACTTTATTAATTGGAATATAAACTTATTAACTAAGCTAGAATTAATTAATTAAATTCATTTCACTTTGATATATTTTATTTTTTTCGAAATTTATTTATCTTCTATTTGTATAATTTATTTTTCAACAATACATTAATTGTTCAAATGCAAATATTAACGATTATTATTAACAAAATTATCATACTTATAAAAGTTTTAACATAATCTTATTGATGAATGGTTGATAATATTTTCGAGTATTGCACAATTATCATTAGCCAGATATCGAGAATATTTTTGCTTATTTTAGAACTATACAAACTATATTTCGATCATTTATTAATATTTAGAGCTTTTTTTATTTAAACTTAATTTATGATCTATTCCAAATATGCACGATTTGATTAGTGAAATATTTTGCTATACAAATAATAATCTTTTTTTTTCTTAATCATATCATCTGCATTATTTTCTTGAAAAACGATAAAAATTCTTATCAAAATTTTTATCATATCCAACTGAAAATAATTAATACTGAAAAGAAAAACGGTAAATCAAAAGATAAAATAATTCAAGTTTATCATTTTTTCCTCACCTTTTTAGTGATTTTTATTGTTGAATTTTCCTCATTATAAATTCAATATCCAATGATTCTTAAAATGTGAAGTAAAGAATCCATTTGGATTAAAGTACTCTATTCAATATGTTGATATAATTCAGTTTATAATTTTTAAAATTAATTTCATTTACAACTTTAATATTTCTCGCATATTTCCAGTTAGATTCTAAAATATTGATGAATCAATTATTTTATCATATCTCGCATTATCATTATTGCTGAAATTGAATAAATGATTGAATGTATATTAGCAGATTTATTCCATTTTAAATAATTTTAATACAAGCAAAAAAATTTATATTTTATATTATATAACTAAAAATTTCATATCAGGCATATCATATCAGAATATGTTTTGAAGATTCAAATCGTTTGCTGATATTTGTTATTATCATAATTGCTATATTCTCAATTGGATATTCGAATTCTTATTTGGATATTTTATAGTTTCATTTACTTTTGACGAAATTCGGTTTAATTTTGCATTTCAATTTAAATTCTAGCCGGTCTTCATTTGAATTTTTGTATTCCAAATTCAATTTCGGATTTGTTCTTATTTGATTTTTCATGTTTCAATTTCAATCATAACTGTATATCTATTTGATATTCGAATTTGAAATTTAATTTTGATTCTAACTTATTAAATTCATTACTGATATAGAATAGTTTATCTACAAAGATTTTTATTTAAAACTGAATGAAAATTTTTTAGGAAAAACTTATTTATTCCTTTTTTTTCATTCTCAAAATAAAACTAACAATTAGTGTTTGTAATTTTGTGCAAATTTCTCTTTTTTTCCATTTTTTATTTTGATGATAATAATTTAAAGCAATGAAACCAATTAGTTTACGAAAAAAAGTTGCGAATCTTTTAGTCTTAACTTTACAAACAAACTTCGCATTCCGTATGATCAAATTAAAACATTTGATTCTTTGCTTAAAATTGTAGTAATTATTAATTCTTGTTCCAGCCATCTTTTGACATTGACAATTACATTTTTTAATCTGTTAATCGGTTTTTTTTCAAATTTTTTTCTTAAATAGAGAAACTAATTAGATAATTTAAAATTGGAAAACTGATTAGATAATTTTTTCCTTTAATTTTTTTCAATTTAGATTATTGATAAGATTATTAATGATGAAGTTCATAAAATGAAATTTCTCAAATTTTAGGATATAATAATGTAAAACAAACTTATTTGTCAAGTAATAATTGTCATTATTAAAATTGAGATATTAATATTATTATTTTTTCAGTTCTAATTATAACAAGTATTAGTTATAATTATTCCCGATTATTGACCGATTAAAATTAGTCGCAATTATCGTATGAAATAAGTTAAATAATCATTTATCTAAATCCATTTTATGCAAAATTTTAAAGATAGTCATCGTAGTCAAATTCATGTTAAGAATTTCCTAATTAATAATTTTAAATAAATTATAATGGTATCTTTATATGTGTAAATTGCATAAATAGTAGCGAGAATTAATAATACATATATGTATCGAATATATGAAATTATAATTCAGTAGGATAAATTTAACAATTCATTTTTTTATTTTGATTTTTTAAATAGCAAATATTTTTTCAATGTTTATATAAAGAGAGCTGTTCAATGATACCGAAATAGCTTTATCATCATCACTAACAGCTTTATCATCATAACTAATATTGAACATAATACTACAATTCCTACTGAAAAATCTCAGGTATTTTCAATTGCAGAGGATAATCAAGCTGCTGTTGATATTAAAGTGTATCAAGGTGACAGAAAATTAGTGACAGAAAAAAAGTTGATACTTGGCCAATTTAGTTTGGAAGGAATACCACTTGCTCCTCGCAGAGTTTCTCAGATTGAGATGACATTTGATATAGATGCAAGTGGAATAATAGCCCATGTTTTTGCAAAAGACTGTAATCATTATTATCATCAAGAAAAGCTTATTTTAAATATTGAAATGCTTTATTTCTCAAATTGAAAACTATTACGTAATTATTTGTGATAATTTTTCAATCTAATGATAATAAAATATTATTGTCATTTAAGTCTTTCAATTGCTATTATAAATAAACGAACTATTTTTTGATAGTTTGAATGTACAATTTATAATTTTATATTATTGAAATAAATTCCATTTATCAATAGCAAATTAAAACATCAAATTTTATTTTATCTTACGTAACCTGAAAATATTACTCGCATTTGTCGATGTTTCCAAAGTGAATTAATTAATTTAAAATTTTAGGAACAAACATTTCGATAAAAGAATGAATAATCATGAAAATTAAGCAAAATTTTAAACTACTAATTCGTAAAAAAAAAATGTTTTAAATCTTTTATTGATAATTGAAATGTTATATTATCATATTTCAATCAAACATTAGCATTGTTTTTAGTTGATTTAAATTTCAAATAATAAATAATTTTGTTTAAAATAAAAATTTAACGTTAAATTGATGCGACAAAGTGTGTCATTTTCTTTCTTCCCTTTCTTTTTTTTTTTGTTACCGTAGCCAGCCAAATTGTCTCTAAAAATAATAAAGTTCTTCGTTTTTTTTTTTTTTATTTCAGACGGAAATAATTACAACAAATTTAAAGTGTAAAAATTACATTTAGATAGATGCATCATTATGATGCATGTCTTTATCGGTCATCCATTCATTCGATTACTGATGAATAAAAACATTCGTTTTAAATGTATCATCAAATGTACAATAATTTTTATAAAAGATAGGCCAAATTCAATTTCCGGTAAAAATTTTGATGCAAAATCAATGCGATGCAGCATGCAATTCAATAAAATACACCGAAACAAAAAAAAAAAAAAAGAAAAAAAAAAGAAAAGAAAAGAAAAATGAAAAATCATTTGTTGCCTATATAATTCAATTAATCTATTTGAAAAAAATTTTTAATTTTTTCTTTCATATATTTCAATTTTTCTATTCCCTTTTGTTTGCCTAATTCTTCGCTGCACCGATTCATTTCTTTAAACTATGATAAAATGATAAAATTGCCATAAAATAATATCCAACAAGTTTTGCAAGTTGACAGAGGCAAAAAAAAGAACAAAAAATTTGAATTGAATTAGAAATTTGACCATTTCTAAAAAAAATAACAAATGCTAAAGTATAGCGCTTAAAGATGAGATCAGAAATGAATTAATTAATAAAAAGAAAAAAAGAGAAATTACTTATTTTTTTCTCTTTCTCCCTCTCTCTTTCTCAAAAATATTGTATTATTTTATATCAAAATAAAAAAAAATCATTTATTTTTTCTCTCCCTCTCCCTCTCTCTCTCTCAGAAATATTGTATTATTTTATTACAGAATAAAAAAAATCACTAGGAATAAAACTAATTTTTTATTTATCGTCAAAAAAATAAAAATAAGAACAAATTTATTTGAAAAAAATTGCTACTCTTTATTCATTTTTCATTTATCATTTTTTTTGACCTTATTAAATTATAATAAATGGAAAGACTGTACTGATTTCTTTTATCATACATTTTTAGCTATAATTTAATTCTATTTTTAGAATAAATTAAATTCGAACTGTCAATACTTTAATTGGAGAAATAATTTAATTCAGTACTTATTATGCAGTAGTATAGTATAAACATTTTAAATTTTAAACAATAATTGCATTTTACTCATTTTTTTGAACTTGAATTAATATACATTTTTATTAAAGTTATGTTGTTTTAAATGAGAGATTCATGGAAACATTAAGTTTGAAAAGTATTTAATAGTTTGCTTAATTATAATTATTGATTAAATAAAAACTATATACCACCAGTAAAATGTTGATATGATCGTTTAAAAATTTTGCAAGGCTTTAAATTCAATAGTTTAGTATATTATAATTAAAAGACTTAAGTTAAAATTTAATTGCATAAAAATATAACCCTGCCGATAAAACCATAGCATTATCAGAGTTAAAATTACAAGTTTTGCATGCTAAATTAATCGTTTGAAAATAGCAACAAATTAAGACATTATGTTGACAATTTGCAACATGACATTTTAGCAAATTAATGATTAAATAAAAATTTCTGATAATTAATTATTTCATAATTGGAAGATTTATTGCTTGTTTTCCTTTTTTTTCATACATGTAAATTTATGAAATCTTTCTTATAACAGCTCTTATTGTTATCCGTTATTTATATTAAAATTTAATAAATAATCTGAAAATTTTCAAAATCTACGGTTTATACTTATTTTATAAAAATTACGAAAAAAGATATCAAAACTAAATGGCAAAACATTTAGTTAAAGCAGATCTTTCTTTTTATGTTTCATTTTTGCTTTTTGTTTAGAATGATTGTTAATAAATGAATTGATCATCTCTTATATTTCTATAAAAAATCGATAGATCACTTTTTTTTAAAATTTTCTTTATAGCTTTTCTCTAAATACTTGTAAATAAAGGTAATGCAAAGAAACATTTTTGCTAGTTTGATAAGTTTGATAAGAACGAATCGAATCAATCATTTTTTTTAATTTTATAAAATTAAAAAAAAAGAAACAAAAAGAAAGATTTTAAAGCACAGGACATTAATTTAAGAGAAAAATAGAAAAAAAAAATTCATGCAGAATAAGTAATTAAAAAAGATTTTATATTAAATTAATGCAATCGATGCATTTCAATCTTTTTTTTCATCGCTATAAAAAAAAATTAATATTTTTTTTTCATTTGAAAAAAATGCGAGGAAATATTAATTTAATATCAGTTTAATGAATTCTTAAATATAATGACATAATGTCAAACTAAGCTAATTATATCAATTAAATTATAAATCATATTAGTATCTTGTTATCATTTTATCTTATTAATGATATTTCGGACAGTAAAAAAAATGCCATAATTTCAAATTAAATATAAGGTTTAATTAAATGAATTAGCTTTTAAATAATAATTTTTGATAATATTATAACTATGTTTCATTATAACATTCAAATGTAAATTGCAGGATAACTGTTTTATGGCGTTTTGAAATAGTTGATAAAATTAAGTAATAATTTAAAATTTGTTTTTTTGAAAAGGTAAATTTATATATATATATATGTACTGCAAGAAACATATCAAATTGATTATTCCTATAATTTGCATTTGAACAGAAAATTATTTCAAAAAAAAGCGAAATTCTTCGTTTCTTTTTCCTCTTTTCATTAATTTTATAAATGAAGAAAATAATTTTTGAATAAAAAATAGTTTTAAATAGAATGAAATTTTTCGCAAATAATATGAAGAAATTTGTACTTTTTTGAGATTATGTGAGAAAATGCTTCGTTTCTTTCATTTCTTTTAATTTCATTGTAAAAATATCTAAAACTTCCGTTTAACTTTTCCCATTGAATTATCTCATTAAAAAAAGAAAAAAATCAAATGTACTGTATTTTTGCTGATTTTTTCTTTTTTTTATTTAATGAAATTTATTTTTCTTGTACGTAATTCATCATCTAGTTATTTTATTTATTTTTCAAATATTATCCTTGACCTCTTAATTGATTAATCAATCAGACATTTTTATTCGTGTCAATATTTTGATGCAATTCGTTTGATTTGTTTTAATAAATTTATGAAATTTTTCTCACACTAATTTCTTCTTTTTTTCATATATCATTTAATGTTTCGCATATTATTATTATTTTTTAATACAATGTTGTAAATTGTAAATAGCTATGCCAAAATTTCACAATTCGATGATTCAAATTTAATTAAATTCTATGAATTTAATATATTGTGCACATTTTTTTTACGGAATCAATAAGAAACTATTAAACGATTGATTTATATCATCAGTTATCATTATCAATATTTAAAACTGTTATTGCATAATAAATTTACATTTAGCATTTACATAAATTATTATAAAAATTTCAAATTTTGATTAAATTTTTTATTTGTCATACAAATTAAATTATTGTATGCAACAGTTATTCCAATTTCTTCTGGAAAACGATGAACAAAGTCTGGTTTTTCTAATTTTTGTAACTTTCAAATAATCGTATAAACTATAATTAGTCAACTTATATAAATCCCAAAGTTATTTTTTTTTTTTAATTGTCAAACATTTGATCTTAATTTAATCCTCTGCAAGGATCAAAAATTTGTATTATAAAAAAAGAAAAACGATGGAAATTGATTAAATTAAGTGAAATTTATCAAAAGCCCTATTTGCAAAATTTATAGAAAAGTTTTTGAAAATTTTATTTAATTCTGAAATGTGAATTGATTGAATTAAAAAAAAACAGAAAAGAAGACGATCACATTTACAGTTGTTAAAAGAGATTATAACAATTTTTTTTTAAAATTAAATTCTATTTATCAGTTTAGCAACAAAGCAAAATCATAGAAGCAAATATGAATTGGATGATGCAATTGATTCAATAAGTTTACAAACACTAACTTCTCTACTAAATATTTGATACAGAATGATAAAATAAAATGGAAAAAATCTCCAAGTTATATATCATTGTTAAATTATGATAAATAATATTCGAATTACTTAAATTTTAAATAACATTACGAAAAATTCAATTATTAATAGATAATTTCAATTTTTATTTTCAAATGTTATGCAATATTTTCATGAATATAATTCTTTTGATTATTGTGAAATTGAGTGCTCGAATAATCGTAAATACTGGATTCAAATCGCTGTACTGAAATCATTTCTTGAATATCAATCATTTTCATCATATGATAAAATATCGCTTTCATTTTGTTGTCTTTTGTTTCATGCATTGATATATCAATCAGATCAATCAATAATAAAATTTGAAAAAGTTTGAAATTTCGAATTTGTGAAGAATTATTTTCATAATCAAATGATTGATGAGATTATTTCGTAATAAAAATAAGGATTGAATTGAAATTTGCGAATTAGAGTTGCGAATTGTCATTCAAACATTTTTATATTTCAAAACAAAAAATGAACAAAAATTAAGATAAATAAGAATAAAAAATTATGAGAAAAATGATGATAATTAAAAAAAATTTCTTATCAAATTTTTCATAATTCAAATTGTATGAGATTAGTTTTCTTATCAAATTTTTCATAATTCAAATTGTTTGAAATCAGTTGTCGTCTTTTCGATGTTTATTGCAAAAAAATATATCTGTAATTTTGTTTGCTTAATAATTAATAAATGAAATCATCGATAGAAAAAATAATTTTCAAAATGTATACACTTATATTTAGAAAATGATTTAATTAAACAATTTGATTTGATTTATTAATTTCCGTTTAGAAAATGTTTAATAAAACGATCATTTCATTTGGAATGAAATGGAAGAAACGAAAAAATTATTATTTATATTTTGGGGTATCTTTTTATCTTTCCTTTTCTCCTTCATCATTTCGTTTGACAGGTATTTGAACATAAACTTTTTTTCTTCCTTTATTCTCTTTTATTTCGCATGGAAGAATTTTAAGTTTTATAAGTGATTTTATATTTTATAATGATTTTATGAAGTTAATTTGAAATTACCAAAGTGAACAATGAATAGGCAAATTACTATTGCATAAATTATCTGAAATTTATAAATACAAAAAGATGATTAATAACAAAAAAAAACTTTCATTTATTAAAATTCTCGAGCCTTCCAATAAACTTGTTAATTTCTAAAGTAATTTAAATACAAATTAAATTTTGAAAAAAAATATGAATGCTGAATACATCGAGAAAAATTGATAAAATTGTGAAATTTTCAGACTTTCTGAAACTGATAAAATTATTACATGAAATGATAAAGTTTGCAAAATATCTTGAAAATGCAAATTTTTAAAAGAATTGACAAAGCATTAAGAAAAAGCAATGTAATTGTAAAATTTACAAACTTTCAAAAATGATCAACCATACAATTCGTTGAAAATAAGAATTCGTTGAAAAGTTTGCAAGCATAATAATTTAATTAATAATTGATCAAAATATTTGCTAGCTGTTTTTGTTAATACAAGTTTGCTTGATCATTTTTAACTAACAATTTCTTCTTTCATTGCTTAAATAATAATTCTTTTAATTAATAATTTTTATATATTTATATAATTTATATTGTTTATTACAACATCTTATGCAGTATGATCGTTGAAATTATAAAATCCTTTCAAATTTTTAAATTGCAAAATCTGAACTTTAACTTGTTCTTTGAAATAAAATATTTGAATAATTTATTTAATTCATTTATGCTTCAAATTTTTTCTAATTCAGCTAAAGTTAGCAGATAATTTTTACATCAAATAACTGAATAAAAATTATTTAATAATATTTTGCTTACAGATTCGAAAGAATACTAAAGAATGTATAAATTGCAAAATGTGAAATTCAAAAAAAAATCAAACAGAACTAATAAATAATCAAAGAAGAGATTAAATAAATAATAAAATAATTATTTAATCCGTCTAACTTGATCAATTCAAAAGATGTAACATTATTGCTGTATTGTTATCTAATAATTTTAAATGGTGATAATTTCCTTATTCTTACCAAATTTCGAAAATATTTATAATTTTTCAAATGATTCAGGAAAAAGGATTTTTTTCTTTTAATGATAAATTAATGAAAACGGAAAAAGGCTAAATGAGCAACAAAATAAAAATGATTTAAAAAAAAATTTCTAAAAAAATTAGAATTGCACATACAGAGAATTGATCTAATTAAAACTGATTCCAAAAAAGTAATTAAATCCGTTAATTATTACAAAAATAATTCTTTAATATCAAGTATATGCCAAATGCCATGTGAAATAGAAAAGAAAATAACCAAAAAAAAAAAAAAAAAAACGAAGGAAGGAATATCAAATACCAATTAAATGAATTGGTTAAATGAAATTAACCTGTAATAAATTTACTAAATTTTAAAAGTTATTATTAAATTTAGAAACAGTCATAAAATCTTTGTCAAATTAAAAAAAAATGATAATACTGATAATAAATAAATGATATAAAATCATTTGTTCATATTGCTATTTGCTAATCATTATCATGATATTTTAGTATCAAAATATACCATTTTCGCAGCGCACGCTCAAATTATAATTTATGACTGAAGAATATGGTATATCAATAATTATTGTTTGCTTAAATTTACAATTAGCATATATCTATCAAACTTAAACAAATATTATTTTCAATAATTGAAAATTCTATAAATCAAGAAAGAAGAATATTCAATAATTATGATTTTGCATAATTATGAAAACTATTTTGTACGAATATCTTGTGCAAACAATATTTAGTAAATTGAAAAGTTTGAAACAATCAATGAATTGATTCATTTAATTACTTTATTACTTAAGTTTGAAACAATCAATGAATTGATTCATTTAATCACTTTATTACTTAATTGCATGCTGGAGAAAGAAATTAATGCAGCAATATTTATTATAAAAGTTCATAAATTTTTAAAATCTTTCGAATTTTACAAAGAAAAAAAATGCAATTGGCATAATAACACTGCATTATTTTAAATGATTCACATCAAATCTATGACAAACTTAGGATCGAAAGATGTAATGTTTACAGATTTGAATGAAAAATGAATATTATATTCAGTTCAGCAGTTTAATTTTTAAAATTTATATCCCAAAAAAAAAGAAAAAAGTTTAAAACGAAAAGTTTTTGAAAAATTATTTTCAAAAGGATTTTTGCTGATTTAAAAAAAGATATATGGAATATCAATGACAAATTATAGTCAATTGGTTTGTATTTTGTTGTTTAATTAATTATACTAGAAGTATAATTAAAAAAGCAAATGAAATTGCAATTTAAATGTATGAAAAAAATTCGTTTGCTTTTTTCATAATTGAAAGAATTTTAAAATTTCTTTTTTCAATTAAATATTATTTTTCTTTCTTTTTCGATCATAATGTTAATTCATTTATTTGATAAGAAAAACGAAAACTAATCAAAAAAAAGTATTAGAAAAAAACTTATCAAAAATGATTAGGAAATAATAGATAGTAATGATACTGCATAATGAATTTGCTTGCACCATATATTTTAGAAGAGTATTATAGAAAAATTTTACTATAATTAAACTTTATTTCGATTACCAAAATTAAGCTTTATTTCGATATTTTCTTTTTAATTTTGTCAAAAAATAAATTTGTATTTCTCAAAAAACTTTTGAGGAATATTACTTTGTGGATAGACAAATGATATTTTTTAAAATGGTACAGAATTTTGAATATTTGAAGTGTTAATGCGATTTCTTGAAATTATTTGAAAATATGAATTTCATCAAATACTTTTTAATAAATTAGCTTAAAAACCGAGTAAATAGTATTAAAAGAATTTAATTGAATTTTTTAATGAGTTGCGGAACAATCTTTCCTTCCTTCAGATTAAACAATTTCATAGAATTTCGTTCATTAAGTAACCCTTTGTAATAATTTTGTAAGAAAAATTTTCATTTCAACAATTTCATTCTTATTCGAATAATTTCATCAATCAAATTTTTATTCGCATTATATGAAAGATTGAAATTTAAAATTTCTATTTAAATCAAATTGAATTTGCTTAAATTTCGAGAAAATTATTATCATCGTTTAGAAATCTCAATGATTCAAATTTTTATCATTTCATTCCTTTGTTATCTTTTCATTCCGGTTGAAGAAGAAAGAAACAATCAAAAGGAATCAATGGATTATAAACGATTGATTTCGGATTTCAAGCTCAAAATTTTATTGCATTTTTTCTGAAAAATAATGAATTTAATGAATGCGCGCTATGTTTATTCAAAATGGATAATTAATTTCAGAAAGCGTAGTATATTAACCTTTATTTCTGATATATATCTGATTTAGTGAATATTAATCGAAAATATTTTTTTATTTTAAATAACATTAAAATTACTATTTATTATTTGACCAATAAATAACATTTAATAATTAATTAATGCTATTGTTGAATATAATAGATAATACTTAATCGAGTTTTTTTAAATTTTCTTTAATATATTCAATTTTAGCAAGTTATTTAGTATCTTAGCATTTAGCATAAATATTTTCACGATAAATTTGTTATAGCACAAATACTAATTATTTGATTATTATATTCAATGATAGCATTAATTATAAATATGATATATATTGCAAAATATTGATCAATTTTTTAACAAAATTTTTCTTTTTCTTTTTTTAGAAGGCATCATCTTCAGCAATGATAAATTCAAAAGACTGAAATTTTTTACAACCAATTGATAGCCAAAAATGTGATATTTAGATCATGTTTTGAAATTTATTATTATCCTTGTTTATTATTACTATTATTATTATCATTATTATCATTATCATTATTATAAGTGCTATTACTATTGTTTACAATCATAACAGATTACTTGTAAACTTCCAAAATTCATTCATTACTTTATTAAGTATTATTATAAATATGATATATATTGCAAGTTATTAGTTTACTAAATATAGAAGGAAATTTATGCAGGACATGCGCATCATTCAGATGGTAAATTTCATATTCGAAATTTTCAACAACATGATATGATGACATTACTTTTTGATGACACCAAATGGTATACCACAAAAGTATAGCATTGAAGTTGGAAATGATTAATATACTATGAATATTATTACAACATATTGATAATTTATATATTTCATTCATTCCATTTGACTCACTTTGATCTATATTTACAGAACAAATTTCACAATGTATAAATGTCAATTTATTGTTTATTTCAAAATAAACAATAAGTCAATAATTATGCGATATTTACATTTTTCAATTATTCACTTTCAATTATTTCACAATATTTGTCGTGAAAACAAATAAATAAATAGTGAGATAAATTTCTCATTCACACTGTAAATTAATGCTAATGGAACCATGAATCATACCAGACATATCTACATTCCTTAAGATTGTTTATTACACGTTTTTTGTTGTTATCTTATCTAACGAATTTGCATTCTTATGCTTAGAACCCTTAATTTTCCATGTCAATCTTCCTACTTAATCTTATTATAATGCTTGCACCATTTCCGGTGTGTTTCCGGCGCTTGAATGCCTCAAGTAAACCACTCCCATTCCCTAACACATATAATCTCAACACCAAAGGGATTGAGATAGATTCTGAATGGCTTGCTTGGACTTCATCGCTTTTACGTACTCTGTTATTCTCAAATTGCTCTTTCAATAAAGATTACCAACTCCGACTGTCGTGTATTTACAACGAACTGATTTTCCACAAATCACCTCACATCAAGTTAGTACTTCATTTGGTAAGATTTGTTTTGGTTTAATTACCCGATATTCAGCTCGACAGCAGAATATATCTGGCAGTCATTACAATTTCACGACAATATTAAAAAAAATATAATTCATTAAAAAAATAAATATATACATCATTGTAAAGAAATAGTAATAAAGCTTATGATTTATATTATCACTGAATAGATCGTGATAATATTCTTGCATAATATATCTTAATCGAACCTTTAAAATATCTAAAATATATCGAGTTAATAATTTTCCATAAAATAATTTGATTGAACTTCTTTATTTTACATTTCACGGTATTAGACTAGAAATTAAGCACAAATTAACATCCGTAGCGATTAGCCTATTTCTATTGCTTTAATTAAACAATTCGCATTCATCGAATTTTACAGCCGATAGGTATCCACGGAAGAAATGTTTCATATAATTTGTAACAATTTATGAAACTGTTTCAATATTAAATTTTACTTAATTATTATTTTATTTTATTGTGACCTCAGAGATCCATTCCGATCTCATTTCTATTTCAAATTATTTAAATTCTTATTACTTTTTAATTATCATTATTTTTCCTAACAAATTACTACTACTATTAATACTATTAAAAAAGAAACTAAAGTAATTAAATTGAAACTTTACAATTCACGTAGATATATGAATATTCGATTAATAGATGATAAAATTTATCGGTTCTTTATAATTGAATATAAAAATAATGCATATGAATTCTTTAATTAAGCAAATAATTTACTAGGAGAAGTAACAATTTAATTTAATAGTTATAACTTTTTCAGTACATGATTATTTCATCACTGATCAAATATAATTTAGGAATTCATTAAATATTCTGTAATAACAAATAAAATGTGCAGAACATGTGAAAGAAAAGATATTTTGATAGATGGAATAAACTAGCAAATTTAAATTAGCATAAAATTATTCCTTAATTTTTTTTTGCTTTTTTTTACGATAAAAAATGAGATTCATCATAAAAACCGACTTTCCATCCTTTCTAAATTTTAAAAATTATAAAAAATTTGAAAAAAAAAATAATTGCATTGTTATGATATAATACTAATAATCATAAACTATAACAAATGAAAATACAGCAGATATCAATTACTAAAAAATTTACTGAGATTAATTTCGATAAATTTAAACCGACTGTATATAATTTTTCTTTCTATTTTATATGAAAAAGATAATAGCTTCTATTACCTGAACAGATGTAACTTTATTTATTAATTTTCCTGTGATATATAACTAATAAATCACTATTCTTTTTCTTTCGATGCCTAATAATTTTATGAAAAATTACTATTAACTTAAATACAACATTTGAGAAATATAAAATAAAACATTTGACAATTATTTACATGGAAATATTATTGCTGAGCTATTATTACGAGTAACTATAATTATATAAGTACTTATATAATTATAATTACTATTTATTGTATGGAAGATAAAAAACAAACGCATTAAGTTTTCAATAAATGTTGTATAAGCAAAGCAACACCGGAAACACTAATACTATTACCAAGTGCATGATACATTTGTTTCGTTGAAATATCGGATGGTTTTGCAAAACTTGTAGGAAATCCCAATAAATTAGCTACTTCACGCCAGGAAAAATAACGAATTCGACACTGCATCAAATCATTGCAATTATCATTTAATACAAAATTTCTCAATTGTTCGATGTTTAATTCTTGATTCTGCAATGACGACAATATATGTAATACATGAAAAAAACCAAACTGAATGATATTATATTTTTACTTAATAACTGCATTAATTTGTTTATTACCTTATTTGAATATTCGTTTTAGTCAATAGAATTCATCTTATGACGTTAGTAGGTATTAAACTTTACGATATTATTGGGTGTTTTGTGTTTTTATTAAAATACCCTTATCAGAAGCCCTTATTTCCAATCTAAAGTGTTTGTAAGACAAATAAAGCTTTTAAATTTACAACTGCCATATACAAAGCTAATATTTCATTTGTACGACTTGAAGACTTAAATTTACATGATAAGTATTTATTCCTGACCATCAATAGTTCACTTATATACTATTAGAACGGATATGTGATGTTATAAAAAAATACTATATTAGAAACGTTTCTAAAACTGTTTCTCTTGTTTTTTATTAAAATGAATAAAATACCTTATCAAAGTGTTTGCAAGACAAATACTTAAAACGATTCTACCATTGCAATTATTTTTATTTTTATGGCTTACTATCAAGATATTTCAAAGAATTCTTATAAAATATTTGTAAAAAATTGATATGTTTAAGCAATACTTTTCAAAAATTATTAAAAAACTTATGAAAAATATTTCGAAGATCGAGTTTATGAAATTCAAAATTTAAATTTCCAAGCAGCAAAAATTTATCAAATATACGTACCTGAATAATGTCCGAAAATTGCAATAAAATAGGTCCAGTACCAGCAATGTACCGGTAATAAGATTTAGTGAAACAAGATGAATAAAGACTATCTGCTGTTACAAAAGACATGACATTTCCAAAACGTTCAATTACTTTGCGTAAAATGACCAAAGAATTATCTTCATTAGCTTCATCACATAGATATTCATCTTTAAAAATTAAATGTCAAAAATTGTCGAATATTGTATCTTAATTAACTTTCATTAAAAATAAAAGTCAAGTTCAATTTACTAATACTTTCAACATCCAAATTCCTATTTTGAAAAAATGGATATCAAATTCAATGAAATGAAAAAATAGCTCCGTCGTCATAGTAACAATTTCTCAATATCCAATACAAAATATTACTAAGAGCACAAAATATTACCAATAGTCTTTCGGCGAAAAATTGCTGTATTATCTGATGGCCAGATTTCGCTAATTTTGCTAGTCGTTGGAACAGTGATGGAATGATTTGTGAGATTAGCTAAGAGATAATACCGAGGTCTTGAATTCGGGATACCAATTTCGGTTGGTGAAATAATATATTCCTGAAACAGAAATCTGGCATGAAACTGAATAAAAACTCTTCAAGAAATTTCATTTTGCTACTTAACAAAAATAGACAACGTTATCAAATTTTAAATCATATATCAGCTACGAACCTCGAAATTATAACATAAATTCATCAGCGTATTCTTGAGTAAATGATGGGCTTCAGATATTTCAAAACCGCGAACGTTTTCAACAATAATATAACGAGGCAAATGTTTCATAGTCTTCAGAGCATTGCAAATACTTTTAAGTGCAACACAACGACGATCTGCTACATCTTTTCCCAATCCTTTTCTGAAAATAATAGCAGTTATACGGTTTGATTTTCATATGTATTTGATATAGAATTCCTAATTTTTAATGAATTTTTTTGATAGAAAAAGCATAATAAATTTCTAAAGAAAAATCAAGCTCTCAAATTCTCCGTATCCTCAAAATAAAATTGGAATTGAAGCAGTGTTTTGGAATAGAATGAGAGAAAAATGATACATTGAAACGATAACATTAGCTTTCATTTTCGAATATTAGATAAGAAAATGTTACGATATTACTGAGGTTCAAAATATTTTTTGTATCACTTAATTAATCATTGCAATTAAATAATGTGGGATTTTCAACTTCTTATTAAAAACCTTGAACATCTGTACATTTTAGTTTATTGATTACAATAAAATTCCGATTGAAAAATTAAACACATGAAAATAAATTTGCTTAGTAAATTCTCCAACCATTTGAAAGATTAAAAATAAGATAAAATATACTTTGTGAATGGTTGACAAGGTGGTGATAAAGTCCATATATCGGCATTGTAGTTATCGTAATAGTCACCCGTAAGCTTCTATAAACTAATAAAGTATAATGAAAATAATTTTACACCATATGCGTTTTATCATAGCTAAGCCTGACAAGGAACTTTAATTTGGTGAAAGCAACATAAGAATGATTTTATCAATTAATCAAATGATACAAAAAGTTTCACAAAGAAATATTGTCTATAAAAGATATTATATTTATTATTCCATTACTGTTAACAAAACTTAATGATCAATGAAGCATTAAGCTTTTAAATGGTAATAAATAATATAGTAACAGGACAATATTCTAAATAGTATTTGTTAATTAGTAAATATACATATTATAACTTACAATCATTTAAAAATTCACGATTTTGGATCAATATTTCATATAAGTGAAATCGTTTTTTTTTCGTAAGATAAGATTATTTATAATAATCGATTATAAATATATATGAGATTATAATCGTATATATATAAAGATATATAAGATATATAAATAATATATAAATAAGAATCTTATTTATAATAATCGAAAAATCATCGAGATGAAGAGTCTATCATAAATTCTCGCAAGCAAAAACAAAAAAAAAGTAAATAGTAAAAAAATAAAAATTGAACCGCATCAAATTACTTGATTCTTTGAAATAATATCTGTTTCGAATTTTATTTCTAATTATTTGATTCTTTGAAATAATGTCTGTTTCGAATTTTATTTCTAATTACTTGATTCTCTGAAATAATGTCTGTTTCCAATTTTATTTCTAATTATTTGATTCTTTGAAATAATGTCTGTTTCGAATTTTATCTCTATATTAACTGCTATATCATATATTTCATTATTCATTCAATGTTATAAAAATTTTTATCTTATAATAAGCATTTTATAGATAGCAATGATTATTAAACAAAAATAAAAACAAACCAACCTCAATATTACACTGTTGAATTTCAGTATTTGGAAAATTATACTTATAAATGGCATTTGTAACTGTATTTATATCAAGCGCGCGTACAATCACTTGTAATCCGACTTCTGTAATTTATTTCAAATACAACCTGTTTACAGTTAGCATAAATATCAATCAAATTCTATGACTGTCAGTTAATTGATTAGATAAGAAATATAAGAAATATAAAATACGATATATTTGATAGTCTTTATTAATTCTACTTTATTATTTATCCAATCATTTTATATGATATTTGTTTACCTTTTAAAGCGTAATGAAATCCTCCAATTCCAGCAAAAAATTCCAAACATTTCATTGGCTTATCGTTTGCATCAATTTTCGTACAGAAAAATGGAATATTTCGCTGTTTCTCTATCATTTCAATAGAATTTGTAAATTATTCTAAAATTAATTTATACGATATATAACTTAGCTATTCAAAATTCTGTAATTATTGATAATGCGATCATGTCGTATACTGGAAATATATCATTTTTTTCGTGATGATTGTTAAAAAGCCAAATGATTTTTAGTTTTCAAATTGAAATATTCTTTATCTTTACCCTTTTTAAATTTACGAAATTTTATTTGAACCATACGAGTCTTTGATAAAACTTTGCATATATTTGTCGACTGTAAATACAAAACACATATTGTAAAATCAGAAATCATGAATAAGCGCTTACAAGAATTTATCTATTATTGATTCAATTAAACTGTATAAATAATGAAAAATGAATTTAGAAAACTTAACATTTATTATTAATAAGGAAACGACCGCAAACGTTATTGCAAAAGAAAGTGATAAAAAAAAGAAAGTGATACGAAGAAGAAGTGACAAATGCGAAGAAATTTTAAGTGAAGAGCCAAATAAATTGATTGGAATTTTGAAATGAATTTATATAATACAATTAAAAATCACAACACCGCATAACACATATCGATAGAACTTCATATATTAATGATGTCATTTAGCATTCATAATTACCAATGAATTTGAAATTAGCTAGGTATAGTACATTAATTTCAATTTTAAAATAAAACAAGCTAGGACTGATTTCAAAATATGAGTAGACAGCTTATTGCAAATAAAGCTCACAAATTAGTTTTCCATCTGTTGACATTCAATTAAGATATGATGAACAGTTTTTTAACTGAATTGTGAAAAAAGAGCATTCAACAAGTCTTAAGTGACATCATTACATTACAAATATACATTGGACTAGCAATAATCTACGATTTTTTAAATGTATTTTCCTGTTAAAAGTAAAAAAAAATATCTGAATAAATGATTGTTTACAATTTCGATAATGATTTAGCAATGATATCCAATGCTATTTCTAAGTGTTTCTCACCAAAAATAAGCGCTGGTCTAAATCGAACTGTAGCACTTCCACAACCTCCAACAAATAAACCTGAAAATAACAAATATTGCACTGAATTCTAGAATAAAATTAAAAAAGCAACCTAAAAAAGCAGCACAAAATTTAACTACATAAAACATATGAATTCATGCTACTGTTTAAACAAATTTTTCAGAAAAGTTAGACGGGAAAAAAATTATAAAACAAAAAAAAAAATTAAACAGATGCAGACAGATGATTTTTTAAAACATTATACTGCAACATTTCATTTTTATCATAGTCCATTTTTGAAATTATACAGAAACATTAATATAAGCAAAATAAAAAAAGACCTTTTGGGCGATTAGTACTTACACTATAAAATTATAACATTAAGATGATCTCACTAACTACATAAAATATATGAATTCATACTACTGTTTAAACAAATTTTTTAGAAAAATTAGGCATGAATAAATCTATAAAACAAAAAAAGAAATTAAACAGATGCATATACCGTTGTTCCCAGCTATTTCTAAAAATTTATCTCGAGTAGCAGTATCAGGCATATCGAATGCGCAAAATGTTCCAAGACCTCTTACATTTCGCATAATCGAATTGTTGGCATTCTGCAATTTAAACATTTACATATTCATGCAGATAAATCACTTCTCTTTTCAATGATACATAAGTAAGGAAAATAGCTGACATTAACTATATAAAATATACGAATTCATACTTACTGTTTAAACAAATTTTTTAGAAAAATCAGACATGAATAAATTTATAAAATAAAAAAAAAATTAAACAGATGCATATACAGTTGTTTCAAGCCATTCAAAAGAGGACTATTTGAAAATATTATCACAAAGAAAACTGATAACTTTGTGAAAACATTTCATTACCTTCCTAATCTTTTATTGATTCATTAAAGTACTACTTCAAAATTTAAAAGAATTACTTCCATTTTTCGCAGTTCACTTTGCAATTCTTTCCCAATTTTTCGTGTCTGTTCCAACAAATTATCTCTTTTTATAACTTGCAATGCCTTTTCCAGAAGAATTACCTTTGTTGGATCACCTAGCCATGTATTATAAATTCTGAGGGGCTAAAAGTTACTTGAATTAAATAAATATACTTGAAATCATAGAAATAGGGTAATCCTGAAAAACTGGAAACACTTTTTGAAATAGTAAACCTATGATTTCAAATATGCCAAATGAGTAATCAAGCTGGACAGATAAAATTAGATGATTATTAAGTAATCTGAGAGTATAAAAAATTAAATTCGACGACTTTATTAAAGTTTTGCAACCCATGAGAAGATAAAAACAATTCCGGAAGAAGTTTTAAACATATCGATAGCAATATTTAGTGAAGGATGAAATAGAGAGTAAGGATAACAATACCAACTTCTTTCATCTGAAGGTGCTTCGCGTAAAAATAACCAGAAACCATTAATTTTTTCGCAAAAACAATAATATCTGGTGGACTGCTTAAATTCCAGGAATCATGTGCCCAGAAGGTTCCTGTTCCACCACCACCAGTTTGAACCTTAAAAACAGATGTTACCTCTCCTCCGATTTTTGTCTTTGTTTTATCCTTTTTGATTAAGTATGATCCTTTTTGGTTAATACACAAAGAATTACTGAATTAATCAAAATAATGCAAATTTTAATGCTATTTTTCCACACTAAACTATGAATTTCATATCGAAATAATCTTCTGTGCTATTTTATTTTGCCAATGCACAATATTTTAAAGCATACAATGGAAAATCATGAAATCAAATACCTCATCAACAATAAAAACAACGCCATGCTTTGCTGTTATATCGCGAAGACCTTGAAAAAAGGCTGGAGAGCCATGATTATCACCACCTTCACCCTGAATTGGTTCGACAATCAAAGCAGCTACATCATGCTTCATTTCTTTCCACTTTTTTATCAGTTGTTCTACCTGCAATAAAATTCTAATTGTATCAGATTGATAATTTTGATTATGCTACAAGATCTGATTTGTTTACAAGACTTTATGTACTTTCGATGCAAGTCATTTCTGTTGAACAGTAAAAGTAGCTAACATTTGCAAGACATTTTTGATCCTGTTGCTCGTTGTAAGGAATATTCTTTTCAAGCGGGTATTTATAACGTGGAAATTCAGCAACAGGCCACCGAAAAGCTGGCAAATCTACTTTGTGAATTGGTTTGGAATGAGTTATTGATAATGCAGCTAAAAATTTTAAAAAATAAAAGACAATAAGTCATTCAATCCAGAACAGAAGGAAAAATTTCCTGATTGCTTCTTCATTTTCTTTTTATCACTTCTCTCTGCTTTATGGTACATTTCGACCCTAGATTCTATTATCTTTTTATGGAACTCCGACTTTGTTTAAAAATGTAAGTTTTAGACATCTAAAAATAAACTATGAGTGATAGAAAGAATAAAGTTACTCAAGTAGGGTTAAATATATTAAATTGTAATTCATTAATATCTTTAAGAAAAAAAAAGTAGAAAACATACTCAATGTGCGACCATGAAATGATCCATTGAATGATAAGACGGACAAATTTGGTGTTCCAGGTAATTCGTGCTTCATGCATGAATCCAAGTCTTCCTTGGTTGGCGGAGAACCACCACGTTTTTGTGCCTGATACCACATAAATGCTGCTTTGATTGCATTTTCGTTGGATGATGAACCGCATAATACATTTTGCACTCCAGCACATCCTTTTGGCGCTATCTGAATACATGAAATTATTGCATGAAAAAACAGTATGAAACAATATTTGAAAATCTAAATTTCCTAAACACTGTTTTAGTGAAATTATTTTATTCAAAAGTTCTCACAGAAACTGAGTTAATATTTTTGGTAGGAGAAAGAATGTTTGCGCCAAACCCTAACTTCATAGATATTTATTTTACATCAAAATCAATTAATGTGTAGTAACTAGATTGTTTTCAAATGAATAAAGTAATTGTTTTAAAATGTATAAAGTAATTTTAGCACACTATTCAACCAAACAATTAGTGCAGTAAATAAATTTTTATGTTTCACTATTTTGCAAAATAGAAATGCTTTTTCTTGATTTCCAAAAAAAAAAATGGATATTATCCAACTTTCCGAATCATTTCAACTAATGAAATCAAATGAATAGAATTGCTTACCGAACTCAGTGAATTTTTAATAGCATTTGTGAAAAAAGTAGGTGGAAAAGAGCCTAGTGCTGGTCTGCTAACTGCTGTTGCCTGAAATTCACTTTCTTTTGCTTTATTTTGCAAACTCGTCAATATCGAGGATAAAAGCTGATAAGCAAAATAATTTATGATTTTTCACAGCGATTTCAAAAATTGGGTAGTTGTATTTAGGGCCAAAAATAAAAAATTTTTTTGAATAATCACAACTAATATCAAGTAGCTTACCATAAAGCGGGGATCTGAAATAGCTTTGAGCAAATCTGGATGATTGTATCCTGAAAAATGATAGGCTCAAGATGAAGCATTCAATGAAATTCTGATTTTTGAAGAATTTCGAAAATAAAAAACACTCCACAAGAAAGAAAAAGAAAAAGAACCAAGCGGTAATGAAGAAATTTGCATGTAGATATCAAGAAGAACATTTCCATCTGCATCAACGAAATAATTTCCTTTTGACTTCTCATAATCAATGAAAAGTTTCACTGAAGCTGCTTGCTGAAATAATGAATTATTGTGCAATTTCCATTAATGAATTTCAACAGTTAATTAAAAGTAACAGAAAATGTAGAAGGAAAATGATTTGCGGTGAAATGAAACATAAATAGGTATTTTAGAAATAACAGATTTCGATAATAATATCGAAAAGAATTGACTGTTTTTTAATTTAGTAAAACTGAAATTTCCGAAAAATTAGTGATTTAATAAATTTATATAAAAAAGAGTACAATTAAAATTACTGACTTCATATCTTTTAAAGAATTCAATGAAATATTACACTAGACTACTGATTCTGATGGATAATAAAAATGATTAATCTCTCAGAAACAAAGATTTATTTCAAAATAAATCATCGATTTTTCAATTTTCAGATATATAAGCAATATTCTTACTTATCTTAATTTTAGCTATCAATAATTCTAATTAAATAATTCATTCCCTTTTCAAGGTAAATTACAACATAAATTATAATTTATTCAAAAATTCAATTTTATTCGCTAACTTTCTTCTCGAAAAAAAAAGAGAAAAAAAAAAGAAAAAATTCAACTAAACTAACATGGTGTAAATCCATTTCAACCTTCATTTGTTTTGATTTTGAGCCTGGAAAGGTGCCACACATGCTTGGTTTTAATGGTTCGCCTAATACTGCCGTACTTGTTTGCGTACTGCGTATCCATTTAACTAAAATTAAACATTCCAATAAAGTAATACAAAAAATTTATTTTAATGATAACAAATAAGATAAAATAATCATAATTAAACCAATAAAATTTATGCCCAAATTAAAATTTACACTTTAACCTAACAATATGAAATGTTGAAAGAAAATTATTATTATCAGTAGAGAGATGAAAGATTGGATTAAGTGGGAGAGCAGAAGAGAAAGAGGAAGAGGGAGTGAGGTAGAAAAAGACAGGAGGGAAAAGAATAAAGGTGAAGAGAGATGAGCTGTTTAATATTATTACATAATATTTGATCTTTGATTAATATAGTTGAAGCGTGTTCTTAAAATTCGATTAAAATTTCGAAAACAAAAAGAAACGAGTTTTTTTTTTAAATAGACTGAAATGCTTACCAGCAGCAGAAGATATTGATGCTAAACGAAGAAATGTTGTCATTTCTTCCTGCAAAAAAAAAGCGAAGAGAAAAAGAAAGTGAAAGAGATAGAAAGAAAAGCGAAAAGACAAAATTAAGATATTATTATTCGAACATTCAATATTTCTCTTTGCTTTCCCTCATCTCTTTCATATCTCTCTCTCTTCCTCTCTCTCTTCCGTGATAAATAATTCTTATCTTTTCATTGCAACGACAGCAACTAATGATAAAAGCAAGTAAATCACTTCCTGCCTATCATCAATATTACTCCTGTCTTCTTATCAGCTAGTCCATCAATATTTCTCCTTGCTTTTCCTCATCTCTTTCATATCTCTCTCTCCCTCTCTCCCTTCCGTGATAAATAATTCTTACCTTTTCATTGCAACGACAGCAATCAATGATAAAAGCAAGTAAATAACTTCCTGCCTATCAACATTACCCTTATCTTCTTATCAGCTCGTCCATCCTTTAATTACTATAACGGTTTTTTTTAATCTTTTTTGTTTCAATCAATTTTTGTTATTGCATAATAAATAACTAAACAAACATTACTGATAAAATGTTAAATTAAATTCTTGCTATGAAAAATTTTAGGAAATAAGAAAAAAAATATGGAAAAATAATTTCATGCAATATCTAATCAAATATTTAATATTTTATTTACCTGTTATCAGCTGAAAATTTCTCGATGTTTATTTCGATACCAAATGAATAGATATGAAATATTCTACGTTAAAGATGGATAATTATTATCCAGAAATATTTATCGTTGGCGGAGATCAGTTGTTAGATTCTCTTCTTCGTTAATGTTCAATCGAAGGAGTAACGCCCGGAATCTTTTGAGAAAATTTCTCGGAGCAATGAAATGATTATCAATTGATCGATTTGTTTTACATTGATTTTTTTGTTTGATTACAACTCCTTATATAGTAGAAGTTTGTTTACGTATTAAATGTCAATCCCTGCTTAAAACATATTGATTTACAGCGCAAAGAGAATGAATTTACATGTTAAAATAGCATAGAAAGGACTTGTTTACTTTATGTTATCATATCATATCATAATTTAATTTACAAAATGTTACCGAGCTTGTTTACTTCATGTTATCATATAACATCATAATTTAATTTACAAAATGTTATCGAACTTTGTACTTTATGTTATTATATCATATCATAATTTAATTTACAAAATGTTACCTATAGCGTAAAGGTCAAAAGGCTTTGTTATATCAGGATATTTCTGTAATGCAAAGATTCGCTGAGCATTTCGTCGTAATGCAAAGATTCTTCGATTATTTGTCATAATACAAATTTTTTAATCATTTCGTCATAATGCAAAGATTCTGTGATTATTTTGTTGTATTTGTATTTTATAAAATATTTCCGTTTTGCTGACATCTATTTCGTGAATTCTTGTTGGATTACTTAATTAAAGGAAAAGGAGGAAATCAATTAATTTCAAATAAAGAATAAATAAACAAATAATGTCGCTGATCTTTGACCATGAAAAATTTGTGGATTCTTTTTGTTTATCAATGGTAGCACTTCAAATTTGGGTAATTAAATTTTTACTAAGATAATTTCTATAATAGGTCAACGAATGCAACGCTTGGAATATCAAATGATGCAGTAAGACAATTCTAATAGCGATAACATGACTGGGAGTGATCCAAAGATGCCCGGTACGTCAAACAACAGACCTCGTGAAGCACATCTAGCTAAAGTGATGTTGTTGATTAGAATCTTTTGCACTATTCCGAGTTTGGTCCTGAAGTACCAGAATCATCGCCTGAGATCATTAGAATCATTGCCAGAGTCATCGCATGTATTTGGAGCACATAAACATAAATTATTAACTAATATGTTTTACATAACATCTTGACCGTTATTTTAATACATCTCCAACAAATTCCTTCATGAATCTTTATTTGTTTTATTAGGAAACTTCGCGATTTCAGCGACAATTAGTGATAACAAATGTTAAATATTTAGTATAAAAATTTCTGAAAATAAAAAAAAAAGAAAAATCATTTATATCTTTTTCAAATCAAACATTTAATAATGTTTTGTTTATCATTTCAGTTAATTTTTATTTTGAATATTTAATTAAAGGGAAATAGAAAAATGAATTATTTCCAAAATAAATAAGCAAACAAGTAACAACAACAAATGTTAAATATTTATTGTGAAAAATTTAAAGAAAAAAGCAATAATTACATGCAACATTAAATCAAACATTTAATAATATTTATATGTTCGCTTTTAAGTATGAAGAATAAATACTTATTGAAAAATGAAAATTTCGCGAAGCATTTGTTTGAATCGAATAATTAAAATGAAATAATATAGTCAATTTCAAAAATATATTTCTGCTTAATTAATTATAAGAAAATATTTCATAATTTTTGATTATTTGATAAGCCACACAAACAATAAAATGAATCATTATCAAATATGGAATCCGGAAAAAGAATGAAAAAAAGAAACTTTACATTGAAATGGAATAAAACAAAATGAATGATAATAATAATTGTTTTTTTTTTTTTTTGTTTTTCGTCGTTGACATGTATATTTGTTTAAAAATTGCATTCAGTATTTTGTAAATTTCATTATAATTTGGCGTCTGTGTAAACAATTTTGAAAATGGATAGAAAGTGGGATTAAAAATTTGCAAACATTTTAAACGAATGAAATATGGGATAAAAAGAAAAAGTCGATAAAAACATTTTCCAAACATTTCGCAAAAATGGAATATACGACGATTTACAAGTAAAATAATAATCCAATAAATCGTGCAAAGTAAACATTTGCATTTCATATTATCCCAAAAATGACTTCATGAATCATTCTCTCTTTTTGTTTTCAAAATTTAATATTTACTTTTTTTTTGTCTTTTTATTTTTTTTCTTCACTTGAAATATTTAAATAGTCTGATACATTTCATGATGGAAATATCCCAAATCAGTTATTTTTGTTGGATTTTTACTTTTATTGTTATCATTTATTGTTGGTATGTGATTGTATAAAATTTGATATCAGTTATAAAATTAAATTCAACGTATTACAAAAGTGTTGATTTAATAGGAAATAATATCGAAAGGTTATAAATTGTTGAATAGAATTTACAGTAAATTTGGCGAATGATTTTAAAAAATAGCATAAATTAAAATTTTTGTATCAGTTAAAAATATTGCTTTCTATAAGGTAATGTAATAGCAAAGAATTATAAATAGTGCTGAGAAAATTTTGCAACAAATTTAATCAAATATTGATACAAAAGTTTGCAGACATTTCTTATTAATTAAATTTTAATGCTTCATTACATAAAGATGAATAGTATAGTATTATAATTTAAATATTCTTTTTCTAGAATATTTAAATGAAAAAAATTATCGTGGTGATGAAACAATTCAATCCAAATCATCATGCAACGAAAATTTATGTTTTAATTTATCGGGAAGTTTATATGTTTCATTCTAAATTATTCCAATATTTTTTTTAGAATTAAAAATCTGCAAATAGATATTCAAAAGTCAAGAATATCAGATAGGATAATAATAGGATAATAAATAAAATGTCTGCTAAATATTGTAATGATGAATAGAATAAGACATAGATTTTTCTTAAATCAATTTAGTTGATAAAATGTTTAATAATTTAAGGTACAAAAAAAAAACATAAATTTTAGGTAACATAGAATAATCATATTTTCTTGAGTTGTCTTTAAAAATTTCAAAAATAGGATTAATTATTATGAAATCAAAGGAAGGAAAAAAAACTTTTTTTTTGATTTGTTTGTTGAAATGTAAGAAAATTGAAGTAATATGTTCTAGTTTGTGTGTTACGTTTGTTTACATTTCGTTTATTGGAATATGCGTGAATGGTACTACTACCGAAGAAATATACGCATTAAAACAATTTACAACCACAACTTATATACCACCTAGAGTAACTACTTCCGGTATTTAATTAAAATTCTTTCTCATTCTTGTGCAAAAAAAAAAAAAATTTAATTGATACATTTAAATGTTAAAACTAAATTCAAAGTTTGCTTCAAAAATATAGAATTTTAATTCGAAAAATTTCCAAAATAAAAAAATAAAATTTCGATTATACAATGTAATGTAAATATTTGAAAATATCCTTGCAATTACAGTACATTGGAGGAAATCAGTATTAGATAATTTATTTAAATAGAATGCGAACAATTATAGTACACTGGAAAAAATCAGTATTAGATAACATAGATATAATATAGACAATTACAGTACGTTGGAAAAAATCAAGATTAATGCACATACATAGAAATAGGCAATTACGGTACAACAAAGAGAGACGGTATGAGATAATGTGCATAAATAGAATGTAGGCAATTACGGTACAGTGGAGAAAGTCGGTATAAAATAATGTGTATAAATAGAAAATTGGAAACGATTTTAATCCTTATCATTTCAAAAAATGGATTCTATAATTTGATAAGCAAAAAAAGATATATGATAATTAAAAAAAAAAAAAAAAATGAAATAATAGCTAATATAGAAATGCTAAAATATATGGTATGATATTATATGTTATTTCATATAATTGATAACATTAAAAAAAAATATCACTCTAGCAACATGGGTGTTCGAAAATATAAATTTCAAATTTTACTTATACAGAAAAATGTTACGATTTGGTTGATGCTAATGGTAAATCAAATTGTCAAGAAGTTAAACATCTTTGCAACAATACATTATATCAGGATTTAATGAAACAACAATGTCGAAAAACATGCAAATTCTGCGCATCTTCTACTGTTTCAAGTACGCTAATGAATATGTTCATCATAAGAATTTAAATCAGTCATTTAAAGAAATGCTATGCAGAGTTAATAATTTCTTGAGCTCGCAAAAATACTTTTATTTTATTTATTTATTTATTTTTTTTTTTTGATTATTATCAATAATATAATCACAATTCAGATTGCTTTGATAAAGTTGGTCCAAATGGTCAATCAAATTGTCGGGAAGCTTCATATCTCTGCAATAATGTCCTTTATCATGATCTCATGAAGTTACAATGTCCGAAAACATGTAATTTCTGTAATTCAACAAAAATTCCAAAATCCCCAAAATGTAATTTTCTTTTCAAAACTTTGAAAATGATTTGAAACAATAATGTTGAGAAATATGTGACCGCACATTTCTAAATTTCAAGAAAAGCTTTAAACCAAAAAACAATACCAAGATATTGCTTGCTAGCGTTAAAAGGTTAATAAAATTTAAGTTCTATTACAGGTAAGCTTGTTATATCGAAATTTTTTTTTGCAGAATATATTTTACTCACATTCGATAACTTAAATTCTATTAAAGGCTGCAAATCTTTTTTCAGAACTTTTAGATCATCTTTCTTTTATCGTCAATTTTAATATGAAACTCAAAATTACTATATAACTGAGAACATTCGTATTTGTTAGAATAAAACTAGAAATCAGAAATCAAATAGAATTTGTTTTTCTCAGAACTTTCATCATTTATATTCATTCATGGAGTAATAATATATTCAAAACTTAATTTTGAAATATATTTAAGAGAAGGCAATCTTATTTTGAAAAAATTATGAATTACAGAAAGATGCATTGATAGAAATTGATCTAAAAGATGCGTCGAATTATTCGATACTATGCTTCATCACAACAATCCGATATACTATTATATCATATCAATACGGTATTCAATTACATGCGAACAATTTGGAATCAATTTTTAAAATTAATTATTTGAATTCTATGTTAGTTAAATTTAAAATTGTCTTTAGCTATGAGCTTATTACTAATGGTATAATAGAATTATAACTTAATGATATAGTAATACCAAAAACTCTGATAAATGTCAACATTTAAAATATCTGTAAAAGCTTTCGAACTCTGAGTAATAAATACTTCTTAATTTAAAAAATATTATATTTTGTGTATATACACCATATACTGGAAGTGAAAATCTTGGCAACAGCAATTTTCAATACAATTTCAAATACAAAGGTATGACTGATATTGAAAAGCATTCCAAAATAAATTTAAAGAATATTAAATCCTAATACGCATATTGAATATAGAATCACTATTCATGCTTACATTTTAAAATGTATTTATTACATTTTAAAAGTAATACAATGAATCTTCATAATGGTAATAGCTGATAAAAATCATTTAAGAATGCGTAATGCTTATCCCCAAACAAATTTCTATATACTCCCATAAAAAACTTTAAAAACAACTTTAGAAAAACAAAAAATTTTCTTAAAAAGTAAATATATGCATTTGAAATCAGCTAATTAATTAAAATTTTAACATCTTTATTTTGGAAAATGTCTGAAATTATACATTCCATTGGCAAATATGACATAATGTGTTAGCAATTTAACTGCACATATGATCGATGCAACCAGTAATCATACATTCAATTAAAGTTCTAGTTCTTGTGCATCTTATTAAGTTCTGTTTTCAGTTGGTGGTGTTATAGCCGCACTGAAAAAATAAATGGATAAAACTGAAACTGATCAAAATGTAAAAATATTAATGTCAAAACTTTTATTACTTCCTTTATCTCATCTCTCAAAAATCCGGAAATATACTAAAATTTGTGGAAACTGCTTTATAAATTCCGTTATACGACCATTTTTTTAATTATTAAATAAAAATGACAAATAGCGCTGACAAATGCTGCTACAAATTTTAATGAAATTGCTGTCATCCCTATCGAATTTATAAATCGAAAATTTACTTCTCTTTTTGATGATTAGGAATTTTTGCTGCAGTTCCCATATTTCGTAACGGTGTAGTTATTCGAGCAGTCCAATTTGCCTAGAATTTAGCAATTAGAAGAATGACAAGATAAAAAGTAAAGAACAATGTTAAACGTAAAAAAGCATCATTTTTATTTTCTTCAAAAGATTCCGAAGTCGAAATAATTTTTTCTTTTAAACAATGAAATATCTTCAATATATATACAGAGCATAATAATCTGAAATAGCATACCACTCCTAAGACACGTGGAAAAACAGTTGGTGTGGTATTTCCATAAGTTAAATTTGATTGCTGCTGTGGTAGATTAATAATGGGAGATGATCGTCGGCACTGAATAAGATCACTGATTACTAAAAAAAATATATTTCAGTTATCGAAGAAAATTTGTATGCTCTCAGAAAGAATCTCAAAGTAAAAAATTCGCTTTTTGAAAATATTTAGAAAATACCTTATTTATTACGCAATGAATGATTTATTGTCTTGAATAGAAAAGCCAATCAAATAAATTATTGATCTGCTTTCTTCAGAATTATTATTCATAAATCTATAGCATCAAAATGGCAGTGATAGAGTTGTATACATGAGTAGCATTATCGAAAATTTCTATGTCTATTAATATAATATCTGATACTTTAATATTTTTATTTTCATTGCTATTCACGAATTCATCAAGTAAACGTATCTATAAAAACATGCTCAAGCAAAAACTCACGTAATTCTTTTTTTTCACATTTAACTTTCCACATTTCGGCATCTGTTTTCGCTTTCTCACATTCTACTGATAAATTTTCCAGCTGTAAAAAATAATTTGGGAAATATACCAATGAAATATTAATATCTAAATGATTTTTATAATTAATATTTCTGATTGGCAAGAAAAAAAAACCATAGAACGTAGACTGGGATTGGAGAATCTATCTATCTTCACGAAAGAATAGAAAGAGAAGGATGAAACCTTTTCCCTCAACTGCATATTTGAATCAGTCAGAGCATCAATACACTTTTTACGTTCTTCCAAATCCTTTTCCATATCATTCACTTTTTCGTTAATTGCACCATCACCCATAGCAACACGACGGGTTTTTTCCTGTAAAAGTTTAAATATTTGAATTAGTATTGATAAAATAACATCTAGAGAAAATTTATTTGTGATTTTCACTACATGTAGTGAAATATTCTTATTGGAATATATATAGTTTCATATTCTCTCTCTTAATCATAACAAGAATCTTTATCCCATAACAACTAATTTTCTCATAAGAAAACTATTTCAATAACAATAATCTAATATTCTACTTTTATCTAGAATTAATTATATGATATATAATTCTAGATAAAAGCATACAACAACATAAAGCTATCATAAAAAATAATTACTTTTCTATAAAAATGCAAATTATAAGCAATAAAAACTTACATTATACAGTTTTTTGATAATCTCAACAGCTTTATCATGCTCACTTTTCCATTGATCTCTTTCTTCCTTAATAAATTGTAATTTCTCGCGTAATTTCTTATTCTCCTTGTCAGCATCATCTATTGTATCCTTTAGCTCACGGATCTGCATTATACGGCTATGCGTTTCTTCATCCCTATCGTTTAGCTCCTGTTGCAGCTCTTCTTTTTTTTGTTCCAAATCACGCAGTTGGTTCTCCTAAAATTATTCATAAGAATGAGGTTATCAAAAATCTGTCAACAGTTGTGGATTATCAGTAACAAGTACAGATAATTCTGAGAAAAATTACCAGGCACGAAAAGATTTATAAAATGTTATGGCACAAATAATTACTCATAATTGTTAGAAATGATTCTGCTTCGTCTCTTTTAATATCTATAAATATTCTGAACTGGAAATATGTTTTCGGTCTATTCTGAATTTGAATCTGAATAATTAATATATCCTTTCAGGATAGAATCAAGGAAATAAAGAATTTTGGAATCCTATGTCAGTCCATTTCTAAACTTTCTAAAAACTATACATTTATGAAATACAGTATTTATTTGAAATAATTGTTTAAACCAAACAATCAATAAAGAAATAAACACACAGAAGCGTCAAGTTCTTCTGTTAAGACATGTACTCTATCTTCCAATTGATTAACTTGTTCAATAAGATCATCGATTCGGTCGCGAAAATCAACTACTTCTTCTTTTAAAGTACTCACTTCTTGTGTAAGCATCTGAAAATTATGCAATCTACCTCATCCAGTTGTGGCATTAGTTTAAATGAGGGAATTTTAATGGAGAAAAATCTAAAAAATGAAAAAATAACTCTAATGAAGAGAATTACAATAAAAAATACACCGCAAAAAATGAAAAAAATGGTACTTGCTTATCGGCTTGAAGTTCTTCATTCAATTCTTCAAGCTTATGTTTGCTTTCAACAATCTGAAAAAAAATATGACTTATAATAGAAATCAAAGACAAATTGTCAATACTTTGAAATATAAAGTTCAAAGATAAAATTTTAATCGATTAAAATAACATAACTGCAGTGTGTCAGTCTTATTCTGAAGGAAAAAACCTTTTTTCTTTGTAGATAAATGCGAAATTAACTTCTTGGAGTAAGAAGTTTAAAAACCAAAAAATTTTTCCTGCGAAACAGATAAAATTACTACTTCATTACGTTCTTCTTCCCATTTCTGCAAGCAATCTGAATGCATCTTTTCTTTCGCAGTCAGCGAATTTCGTAAATTTTTGTTTTCCTATAATAAATAAAATATTTGGTTCAGGATCTAATGGGAAATCGTATTATATTAACAAATGAGATCATATTTAGCATTATTTAAATGAGAAATTAGCAATGTATCTTTTAGTAAAAAAATCTTGACAAATTCATCTTTTTTTAGCTGAAATCATGAGAAAATTTATTTCCAAAAACTACAACTGTGAAGAAATTGCGATAATAGAATAAAATATAAAGCTCATATGCTCCTGTATTTCACTTTATTATTCCAAAAAAAAGACAAAGCATTTTCAAAGCTTCCAAAAAAAAAAAAACGTTTCACGGTTCAAGCAAATACTTTAACGATAAGAAATGTCAACAAACCGTTTGTTCTGATGACAATGAATCACGTAAACAGTCTAGTTCTTTTAAATATCCTGAAAACTGAGCAGTAAAAGAATGCCTGATATAATTTTTGGTAAAAAACTTTTCACGGTTCAAGCAAATATCTTAACGACAACATCCAATTACACGTAAAATTAACGCTCACCTTATACCTTATGATTTTTTCAATAAGGTGTGCTACCAAAGCTTTATCAGTTACTCTTTGGAGAGATAAAGAAAGAACTGTAACCCATTTGAAGCCCATTTTTCCGACTAAGTCAAATCTGCAACAAAAAAGTGTAAGTATAACTTACAAAATATAACTTTCTTTTTTCAGTTCATAAGTAGAATCATCGAAAACTAAAATTTCAAAGAATTTTTTCAGCGTCCAATATTTTGATTTCAATGAGTATTAAATGGAAATATCATTTTTTCAATTTTTCACACATTTATAAATCACAATTTTTAATTTTTTTTAGCATTTATAAATCATTTATAAATCGTATTGATTTAATTTTTCCATCATCCCATTAATATTATTATATTTTTAAATCCGATAATTATAATCGCAAATATCTTGTATTCCACACAATTATATTCTTCTAAAACAATTTCTAGGAATAAAAACATTTCATTGCACGCAACTTCACAAAACTAAAGTAAATGTATACTTGAATAAAGTATTATCATTGTAAATGCCTCCGCGAAGATGAGATCCACAGCTACTATCCAAGCAAGTAATAAAATCGATTATTTTTTTAGGAAATGCATCAAATTCAACATCTAATTCTTGTTCTCGTTTCAACAATTCATATTCGGATCGTCGAAGTGATAATGTATATATGAATAACGGATCATCATCTCGTGACACGCAGAACGTAAATTCCTGAAAAACAAAAAAAATTCTATGAATGCTGATCTAAATTGATTCGAAATAACTTTAAAGATTACTTTAATACATCAATCTGGATTTTTTTCTTTAACTTAAAATAACTTAAAAGACATATATTCCAACCACATCAAACACTCTAACTTGAATTATGATTTGCACAATGAATTATAGGATTGATTTGAAAGTATTTACAATAACGATATTATAGACATAATATGATCGCTGACAAAAAATTTTAAAAATAAAAAAAAAAAACCTTTTCTGTTCGATTCTGCCGTTCGTCTATTTTCAAATTTAAAATTATGTGACTGAAAAAAGAGAAAGTTAGGAAGGATATGAAAAAAAATACTAGTATTGAAGGCCAAAAAAACACACTAAAAATATTTTTGTTGAAATAAGTAGTTATACAGGAAATTTAAAAAAAAAAGAAACTTCAATTCTCTATAGCCTATATTCGCAACTATTCCGATAAAATAGAATTGTAATAAAACAAAAAATGATCTGTACTTGTAAATATATATGTATCATCTCTATCTTTACTGATATTACCGTTTAAATAGCATTTTTAATTTGGCGAACAAATATAAAATGTCATATTTATAGGTGCATTTAGTGCTATATTTTGTCTTTAGTGAATTGAGCCGACATGATCATTAATTCTATATAATAATATATTTCTGCATTAAAAGAAGCAATGAAACAGAAATCAAACTTTTTGCTAGTTGATTGACCGTTTATGTCAGTGAAGTAAACAGAAATATTTTCGTGAAACAATGTTTGAACCATCCAATTTCCTATAATTTTATTTCATAAAATATAAAATTTTGTACGGAACATAAATACAATCATATCAACACTTTACAGCAATGACGATATACCGAAATATAGCGAAATTCAGACATTTTAAATGATCATGAATAAGGAAAACATTAAAGTAAAAAATAATATAATACTAGATGAATAGAAAGCAACTGATAAGAAAAATTCTGAATACAAAATGATCTTTCATAACTCTATACAAATCATAGAAAATATTGCTGAAAGAGAGTTTACACTTCCTATCATCCAACTTGATATTTTTTGAAGAAATCATGATGATAATACAGAAGAAAGAAAAAACTTGAAACAAAAGAAATCAATATTAATATATAAAATTACTAATTTTAAAACATGCATTCTTCTATAGTATTATCGTAAAGTAATGTAGGATTAAATATCAATAAGGCTTTGATCAAAATAGAACTTAAAGAGCTTTTCGGGTCGGAAAATTCAATCATTTTTAGGTCACATATGATAATCAAATTTCTTGATTTATTAAAATTAAAAATATGATAAGAAAAGGAGGGGAAAATTAGTAAAGAAAATAATCATCAATTATCAATCCCAATTTGTCGAAGAATAATATTTGTTAAAACTGAATAATCAGGCCCTGCAAATGGTTTAAGATTGAAAATTTGAGGAGATTTAATAATTTCTGCTAAATTATTTGGTCTGGTGCAAAAAACATGTCCCAATTCATGTAAGCGTTCGGCAAGTTCCCACTGATGATTATCCATTAATTCTTCGTTAACTACCACCACAAACGGTTTCTTATACCGAAGCACCTCAAGACATGTTCCAGCACCAGCATGTCCAATTATCAAATCTGCTTCAATGATATCTTGTAAAATATGATCTTTGTAACGATAATAATTGATATTTATACCATTACGATTGCCTTTTTCAAGCTTTACTTTACCTTTGCCCATTTGTATGAGTAAATCAGTAATACCAATTTGATTTAGCGATTCCAAACATTTCTGTTCAATTATTGCATATATTAAAGCATCAAATTCTGTACTTCCAACTGTAACAAAACAGCGCATTTTCATTCGAATAATTCAATATGCGTAATTTTGATAATTTGATTGATGAAGATTCAGTATTTCATTAAACCCATATAATAGTAAGCACTTGGTCGAAGCCAGCTATCACGTTTTTCTTGCTTCAAACGTTCTCGAATAACAGTTAAACGGAATTGTAATGCTTCTTCTTCAAATGATTCTTTAATTTCCGCTAACTTTACTGCTTCTGCTGCTTCGGAAAATACGCGATCAGTAGAATCCTTGTAAACGTCACAACGTGTTGCTATTCGACGAATTGCCGAATCTATATCACCCCACGTTTTTGTCAAATCATGAGAATCAGACATGAAAAGTGAAATGGCGTAAATCGGTTAATTCGTACGGAAAAAATTCCTGAAATTCTAATTACTTTATTAAATAATTTGAAAAATAATGAAAAACGTGGAAAGTTCATGGTATTAATATATCTAAGTAATATTATAAAAACTTTGTTTGGTTTACAATTTATTTTATAGTTGTAAAAGTAGAATCAATTAATTAATAAAAAATACAATAATAATCATTAGCTTCAGTAGTATACATTAAAAAATACATATTTAAAGTGATTACTTGCCAATCCTTCTAGCTTTGATATAATATATTTTTTTTATAAACGGATAACAACAAAGTTATGCATTTTTTATTGAATCCTTTCAGAGCAATTCAACACAAATTAACTTGTCATAGTTAATGATTATAAATGCTATGAAGTCGTCAAAGCAAAAAAAAATCCAGTCTAGATTCCTTCTATTCATTCCATATCATATGAATGGAACTGTCTAATAGATAATCGATCAAGATTACATTAAGGATAACAAACATGAAATATTTGAATTCCCATAAAATTTCTCTACTACTGAAAGAAAAAACGAAAAAATCAAACGTTAATATAATGATTAAATTATACCAAAATCGCAACATGAAAGTGAGAAGCAGATAAAGAAACACAATATTTATATTTGATTATGCCTGCAATACGTGTTTGATACATATGTGAATAAACATTTATATGACAAATAATATTAGATAAAATAATCATTTCATTAGATTTGGATTATGTAATCAATATTAGCAAATTAGATAGATACACGTGTTTAGATCATATTAGTGAAATATTTCATTTGTTTGAATAAGTAATGAGGAAAAGGAAGAAGAAAAAAAAGAAATAACTTTGCCAAACTAAATAAATTCAAACTTTGATTATAAAATTAGCAAAACAAACATTATAACAACTTTATTAAGCCAATAAATATCAAACATGTAAATACAGAAGTACAGGCAACTCAACTAAAAAATTATGCTGCAATAGATGGAAATATTCCTATGAAGAGGCGGGAGAATTAAAGTTTGTTGTTTTTAAGATTGTTAGATACACCGTGGGTTAAACTTCTTTCCAATAAATTTTGTTTTAAATGTGAGTATAAGTCTTAATTATGAATTTGAACCTTTTTTTTTCTTTTTCTTTGAATTTAGTACTTTTATATCCAATAGGGTACTTCATTTGGTTGTAATTTTAGTCATTCTTATCAATTTATTTTTTCGTCATTTCTGATTTTCTTTATGAAAAATTTCGTAACAATAACCTATTTATATATAGAAATTGTATTAGAGAAAATGGTCATATAATGAACAAAAATCTTCATTGCATGAATTTATTAATTAACTTTTTTGCAAATATTAGTAGGTAATTATTATTGATCTGTTAGTGAAATGTTATATCTGAATCATTACTTTGTCTCAAAGTCTTCGAAATTACCACTCAAATATTTTCGATTGGTCTATGCGTTGCTAATTATGTGATATTTCAAACTATTGCATTTTTTCGCTTTCATTAAAAATGGAAGTATTTTAACCTGTCAGAAATCCATGACACAAAATTTTAAATTCAAAAAAAAATCAGTGATTTGAACCGAAAAAAATTTTTAATCTTATCTGGCTTTGGTAGAAGAAAGTGGTATCAATTGAATAGTTCACGTTGTATTTTCAATTGTTGAAGTTTACTCATTAAAATCATACATCTATTTAATTCTTGACACTTTTCCAGATTTACGTAATTGAAAAATACAGTCTATGTGATTTTTGCTTCCTTACAGCAACATAAAAGCATCCATTTTTTGTACCGTTATCAATTGATAATCATTTTTGCATTTTTTTGTATAAACAAAGCTATAGAAAAAAAAATGCAGGAACATTTTAAAACATCAAAATGTTTAAACTAACTTGCATTCATTTACTGCAAAAAAAAAATGCAATCTATTATAATTGACATTTCAAAGATTCAAAATGTTGTAATAACTTAAGAATTTAATTGAAATGGCCGATCCAATTGTCTGATAGGCTGCTTTTTACATGGATTAATAATACGTTTTTTTGTCAGTGCTAAAATTTTTTTTCTAAAATTTATTATTAGCCGTTAACAATTAAAATGCTTCATGTCAGTAAATATTAGCCATAATTCCATTTAAACTGCATAGCTCTCTTTAATCTTTTCATTTCATTATGAATTAATTTTCTTTATTTGCAATCAAACGGAAGTGCATAATGCGACATATGACAGTTTTATTGATATTACCTATTTTATACTGTACTGTGAAATTAGTATTTTCGGCATCAGTCCACTAAAATATTCAAATTTTTACACTAGATTACGGATTTATTTTCTGGCGTTTGACGGAACAATATGTACTTACGCATTTTTGATTACCAAACTTTCTTTCATTCATGTAAAATTGGTTCACTTTTTTTTATACTTATTTGCTCATGATGTTCATCATTTCAGAACTTTCAACAGTTATGAGTTCTAGAAAAGAGCTCAATTTTACACCTTCTAACAAAGGCGCTATTTTTTGTAATCGCTAAATTATATTAGGATCCTCCATCTACCGGAAGAAGGTCCTGAGCTCAAAAGCATATCTAAAGATATGCTTCAACGAGGTCGATTGGATGAGCACATATCGGGCGGGCGTTATTTAATTATTTAATCTCCTTTTTCCTTTGAATTATGGTATCATCATTAAAATTGTCTTATCAATATTACTGAATTTGTATTATTGGTATTGTAACTGCCAACAGAAATTTTATGCATCTGTTAAGCAATTTAATGGCGAAGCAAAAGCACAAATAAGTGATCTCATGATAAATGAAGAAATGCTATGGATAATTCATATGGACGACATGGCGATAAAAAACAAAGAATAAAAGAACTATGTAGAAGTCTAGAAAAAATTCGATGCTCAAGCAAAGAACCATTTCCAGTGATAAGAGAACTTTTAAACTTATTATCCCAATTAAAAGGATGGGAAAGAATATAGAAACAATGTAATTGGTTACGACGGTAACAGGAAAAATACCGGAAAACATGGCTAAGAACCTGAGAAAGAAGAAATTCAGACCAGAATGGACAATGGAAGATACCATCAAATATCTCAAAAACCAAAAATCGAAGAAGATTCTGAAGAGAAACCACCGATAAAAAGCTCACGAAAGAGGACAAAATTACAGCGGGGAAGATCATATGGAAGAGGTTATCTGGAATTGAGAGAACGGCATAAAACACGCGACTGTTTCTCAACACAAAGAGTGAGCATTAATACGTCCTAACATATTGCTACAGAAAAGTGAGAGTATTTAATTACGTGTATTTTTTGTTAAGGTAACTACTGTAATGACAAATGTGATATATATCTGATTGTGGACAAGAATTATGTTTGGGGAAAGGCAACTCGCAACAAACGTGCTTGAATAAATTAAAATGTTTTTATTGCGGATCAGATTACAATAGTGCTTTATGTAACAAACACAAAATGAAGCAAAATAAGAATTACAAAAATGATGAAGAAACGGAAGCCCAAAGACAGTGGTGGCTACGGTTGTGGATAGTGGGATTCAGGAAACGTATATGATGTGCAAAAGATTAAGAATATCAATCCAAGTGAATCAGAAAAAACAACAAAGGCTTCGACATAGGAAGTGATTGTAACTACGAAATCAATAGCAAACAAATTGAAATTAAAACAAACATCTCCAAGCGTGGGAATGTTAATAACTGGAATGATGGACACAAAGAAATGTGAGAGCCGAAAGATAACTTATAGTATAAAAATGTTGGCTTGAAACGTGAAAAATATTTGGGCGTATGTTGTTGATTCAATACTCGAATGTATATCATATATGGTAGATAATGAAAGTGAGAAGCTTGCAGAAGGGAAGGAATGTATTAGGCGTAGGAGGGATTGCGGATTTAATCACCCTAATTCTATAAAGCATGAACGAGGTTAAGCAGGTATGGAAACAGAAATAGGAATGTCACAGGTAATAAGTGCAAGGTATCGGCGAAAGCCGGAAGTATTAATCGTATATAAATATGTCAAAAGATTAAATGGAATGTTAAAAAAATTACAGGATTGAATCACTACACAAAGGATGTCAAAGGAAGGAAAGTCAAGAATTTTAAAATGGTAAATTTCGGTAAAAGGATCATTCTTTCAGTTCAGTCACTTCTATAAGTAACAGCAGGTAGCTAACCATTCCAGCCAGACGAGTGCCTTCACCAGTTCAGCAGCAAAAATGACAGCTTGAGAGAGCAAACATTAAGCAAGAGTGCGAATTAAGCGGTGAAAGTGATAGCAATAAAAGAGAATTTACGACATCCTGCTAATATCCAAACGACTTTTAATATACTTTGTTCTTTTACGGCGGATTATTCATTTAATCTATATTATTACTTTAACCCTTCCCTTAATTCACATCTTGTTTAACGTGTACCGTTAATTTAAATCATAACGTTCAATTTAAACGATTATGCGGGAGCAATATGCCATATTTTATACTCAGTAAAGCCTACTGTTGACCTAGACGAGTCGCAGTAGCAAAAGCGACCAATCTCCAAGCAGCAACACAGAAGAGAATCTTCTCCTGAAATTCTTAAGGGAAAAGAAAGTACTAATTTTTTCTCAACACAAGGTGTCGCGAATAAACTGCGAAAAGATTCCTTGATAAAAGAGAACTAGAAAAGCAGAGAATTCAATGATTACTTCGTGTGGGATTTCACATGAATAGATATATATTATACATGCGTATGTATACAATGTAAGATATGAACTGAAAGTGTCATCCTTTGTTTATGAGCCTGCATTTCCCATTGGCTAACAAAGACTCCATTTCTTATAATCAACTCTACCATGATCTTCCACTCACAAAAGAAGAGGGTGCTGATCATCCAAATCATTATCGGTATAGATGCTCAGCGAATTTAGTTGGGAGCAATATCAAGAGTGATATTGATATGTCGCCGTTATTAATTCGTTTTATTGAAATTTAAATCGCTGAGTTTTTTTGTACTGGAATAACTTCTTATATTAATAGTTTAATTACCGAAATTTGAGATTGATATCTTGGGACTTTTCTTTTGCGATTACTTCAGTGGAAATAAAGAATTTGCAACTCTGTGTATCTTGTTGTAACTCAACAAAAAAGAATAAAATTTTAGCTACATGATGCCACGAACCGAGAATTTTAACTGGAGAAACACGAAAGTCAGTTTTGAAAATTCTAATGCCAAGGAAAAATATCTCGATCCCTGCGTCTTCTTCTGTGAATAAGCTGGAGGCGATAAATCAGGTTGAAATTAATTGAACTACTCATGATAAATAGAAAAAGAAAGAGCAGATAGATGCCCAAACTATATCTGATGGATAAAGCTTCATTAATGTGACGGGAAAAGGTAGAGATATATCAGCAATATTGAAGATGCAAGAGGAGGAATTGGAAACCGTTCCACTGCGTCTTGACAAAAAAAGAAAGTTTGCTTTACTATTCCAGCTTCACTATCTGCATCAAATGAAGTTCGGTACATTAAATTACCTAAATGGAATTGCAAAATTCTCTGACGAACTTCTAGAATGATCTGCTTTCTGTGCAAATTTTTAGGTTGCTGCATAAGCTGGAGAAGATAAATCAGGTTGAAATTAATTGAACTACCCGATGATAAATAGAAAGTATTGATTATCAAACGTTCTACGATAGAAAAATTGTCTTATCTCACTGGATGTTTGACTGGAAAAGCTATGGCAGCTATTTCTGGATACGCTATTATCCCTAAAAATTATCCTGTGATAATTAATGTACTCAAGCAAAAATATGGGAACCATCCACCGATAACTCGTATGAATTAAAGAGACTTCCAACATCCAAAACGAACAAGGATCTCCCCTCTCAAAAAATTTTAGAAATTTTTAATATCGCAAAATTCCAAGTAAATAATGAAATAAATTTACTATTCAAATGGTAAACAATGCTAACAATGTTATAAAATCATTTAACATAATATAATCACATCATTTCTCTTTGAACCAAAAGGGATAAATTCCCACACTAATCTTTCCATTTGCGTTTGTTACAATTTATATACTATAAATAGATCTTTACAGTTTCTTTATCCAAAATAACAGTTGTCCAAGTGTTAAATGTAAAACCACACCTACTAAATATGTTTTTGTGGTAACCAAAATTGTATATATATTCGTAATTATGATGTAAAAATATATAATATCTTCTTTCAATCGAGTGGACAACACTATGCGCGACAGTTTTCGACTTCCTGCCAAACTTACTATGTAAATATCTCCCAATAACTCCAATTCTTTTCTTCGCAATACTCCCGTCCACTATAAAAGACAAGGAAAGAATATTACGGCAACTGAAAACATTAGGAGAAAATTTGGAGCATCCAGAAATTGAAATAGAAATTGAATCGAAGCTGACACGATGGGTTTTGCAGAAGATCCATCAGAATCGAGAAAAAGAAGATTCGTGGTCTGTAACAAAACTAAGGAAGCAATTTGAAACAATAATAATCCGAAATGAAGCTGTGAATCAAATAGAACAAGAGATAGTCAGAGCTATGCAAGGAACGAGTTAAATCAAGACGAGGATCAAGAACAAACTTCAGCTGTGTTTGCTGCTATGAAAAGCTCTGTAAGAAACCTTGCGTTTCTGTTCAAAAGGTCAGTGGAATGATGAATGCAGTGATATAGAACAGTCGATCAAAGATTTGTCAGAGCTTGAGAACTGCAACCGCGTTTTCGATTTTGAGAAAAAGTGACAGCAGAAAATGCAACTATAAAAAAGTATGCTTTTCATTGCATGGGTTAGCACGATTCTGCATTGTGCAAAACATCTCAAAGAAGTGAAAGTGACAATTTGAAACAAAAGAAAAAGAACATAGTAAATGAAAAAATGAAAAATGATATTCCTGCAATTATTGTTGTATTAACAAATAAAAAGGATAGTAAAAAATCGTTGTTTTGTAAAGATGTAACAATTATCAATCCAAAGAATAATATGCGAGCAACCGTGACAGCCTTTCTGGATGCAGGATCACAACTACAATTTTATCACCAATGAAGTTTATAAGCAATTGAGGATGAGTGGAGAGCAAACTGAAATGTTAAGAATAGAAGGTTTCGTTGGAGGAGAAGTTAAATAACATCTATCGCGAAAGACGCGAAAGATGGAATAAATCTTTAAGGAGAAATGAAAATAATTTCCATTATCCATGACTCATCAATCATCTCACTTATAATTCTTAGATTTATTCCCATCGAATTCCAATATTTTTTTGACGAAATCCCATATTTTTGTTTTCCGGTTGTACGGAAATTCACATTCCTTAGATTATTCCTATGTTTTTTCTGCTTTTTAACTAAGCTCACCTTTTTGGTATTTCCTGTCGTACAGGGAATAATTTTGTGTGTAATACTTATCTTGCAGTCGGATCTTACCATTATACCATGTACCATTATACCTATTTTGTGTTAACAGTTTCCGTTGTAAACCACTCCCATTTCTAGCATATATAAACCTTGTTTATCATTTGTGTGTAATACTTATTTTGCAATCGGATCTTACCACCATATCTATGTGTAATTTTGTGTTAACAGTTTCCGTTATAAACCACTCCCATTTCTAACATATATAAACCTTGTTTATCAAACTGAATGTTATTCAAAATAAGCGCTTCTTCTACCAACCTTTCGTTTCCACACAAGTTCCACGACAACATCAAACAACAGTGGTATCGCTTAATATCCAATTAAGAAATGGAAAGTATAAATCCATGAAAGAACGATGGGATATCTTACACAACAATGAAGGAATTGGTAAATCTAATCACTGGGAGAATGAATTGCTAAAAAATAAGGAAATCGATTGGACATAACTCCATAAAAAATGGGAAAAACGATTATTAATCAGAGCAGATTATTTCTTTGAATTTGAGCCAAAGTTAATTAAGGAGCCAACAAGTGGATTTCGGCTAGTCAACAAATCAATTGGATATATTACAGTTTGAAGCATTATGTTCAGCCTTCAGTTCTGTAATAGTAATGCCGCTAAAGCAAATGAACTAGGAATAAATGAATCACCAGATGAAGACGAATATGAATTAGCAATGCAACAATTCCAGAAAAGCATACGAAAAGGAGAAAGATATAGCGTAAGATGGAATGGAAGTGTCGCTGAATTCATGAGGAGAAATAGAAAATCGGCGAAGATAGTGATTCCTGTGTGTTGCATTTCACATTGATGAATATATGTTGTATGCGAGTATTGATTGTATAATGTACAATGTAAGCTAAAAATTTTTCGCTCTTTGTCTATCAACTATAATTCCCATACCCTAACAAACCCCCTATTCCTCATATTCACCCATTGTACCAGGACACATCACATAACAAAACAAGGGTCTAACACCAAACTATTATACTGGAGTACTTTCAGCAGTTCAGTTGGATCAATCACGTCGGAGTTATCATTTTGAGTCTCCTATTTTTTACTTCATTTATGTTATCATTATTAGAATTGTCTTCTCGTATTATTGAAACTGTAGTTGTTTCGTTTGTTAATATGGTATCGAAATATCATAATAAATATTTAATTACCTAGGTTTGAGATTTACGTACGAAGTACAAGTACGAAAAACAATAAATTGAAGAAATCCTGGGGATTGAAAGAAAAATTACCACATCAAGTTGTCACGATCAGAAAGGAAGTTGTGGTCAGGAAGAGTCTTGAAATTAAATTGCCATCAAACCTCGTACTTTGTTTAATTAGATTCCAATCAACAATTAAAATGTTACATGCTCAATCTGAACTACAATATTATCAGTGGTAGCAAGAAAAGTTAAAAGAAACTTATATTATTGTGAATTGTTTTTGTTGAATATTTTGCGGTCAGTCAATATTTGGATCAAGCAGAGAATTCTCTAGACGTTGTTTGTAGAGCAGAAGAGTTATGTTGATTTGGAATATTAGCTGCACCAAATCGTTTAGGATGAAGCGTGTGTCGTAAAATTGTGGACAAAGACGAGAGTTTATTCTTTATTTGTCGAAAGTAAAGTCACAAATGATTGTGAGGTAAAATCGATTGGTAAGATTGGTGTAATTGATATGAAAGTTTGGAGTGATAGGAGTGAAACCTGGTAATAGAAGGAATCCAGTAACAAGAGTGATTTGTTTAATACGGAATACAGCTTATATAAGGGCAAAAATGGGAGTGGTGTTTCACCAACTGTTTCGAAAGAAGTTCTTTAGGAAAAAGAAGCTGAGATGACTAATTACAACTTCCGGTTACATTGAAATATTTGGTAGTAAATTAGGAAGAGTTACAACATTATTTCCTAACAGATTGGCTAAAGATTAATCCAAGTAAACTTGACTAATACCTTAAGGAATTACAACTTGCTAAAATTAACAATTGGTGGTATCGTATGAAATTTTAGATTTACGAAATACGATCAGATAACAATTTAAAATAACTTCTTATACTTTGTTCTTTCGCGAAAGTCGATAATGTTATAATCGAAGTAGAAAATGAAACTGAAGCAACAATAAATTATATAAAAAAATAAATTATATAAAGAAATAAATTATATAAAGAAATGAAAAAAGTTTTCAAAAAGGCAGCGATGAATATACGTGAATTCATATCCAATTCAAAGGAATTCAATGAATCATTTTCAGCTGCTGATAGACAAAAAGGAAAGGTAAAAAATGTGTTGGGAATCTATTGGGATACTATAACAGACAAAATCAGCAACTACAAACTTGACCCAGGAAGCCCCAAAAAGATCAGTATTACAAGGGATTGCATCAATTTTTAACCCATTAGAACTTATCGCACCAGTCACTTTGCCAGCCAAAATTATACTTCAAAATCTTCGGCGACAAAATTACAAACAGAATGACGTGTTAAAAGAGAAAGAACTGAAAAAATGGAAAGAGACTGCTAGTGATTGGCATTCTGCATTTATTGAATTACCAAGAAAGATTCCAAAAATAGAAGCATGAGCGCACCAAATCTATGTGTTTTCGGATGTTTCTCAACACGCTTATGCCACTGGCATCTATTTGGGATCCGAAAGTTGGAGGAAAAATTCAGTCTTCGTTGATATTTTCAAAATCCCGGTTATGTCAAGTCAGGGAAACAACGGTTCCAAAAAGAGAATTTCTGGCAGTTTTAACTGAAGTATGAATAATTAATTTAGTTCGATTGGATATGCAAAATGTTAGAAAATTTCTTCGTAGTGATTAAATTCATGTCCTGAAATTGGTAAAAAGTGAAACGAAATAACAACCAAGATTTTTCGAAATCTTCTAGATGAAATTAGGAAAACTAAAATCAATTTCAAATATATGCCTACAGCTGACAATACTGCAGATCTGGTCAATAGAGGAACAGGAATCAAAAAGTTAAAGAATAACTCTTTGTGATGGAACGACCTAGTTGGTTATCTAAACCAAAAAATAGTGTTAGCTTTTCACTTTGCAGGCTGTTGATTATCTTCTGTTTTTCTAATTATTACTTTTTTTCTTGGTATGGTGTATGAGCTTTCTGCTATATTTTTTGACCAGATTGTTACAGTGACGGATCATAATATTGCTTGGGAGAAGATCCAAAATTGTCTTTATAATTTTTATGGGGAAGCAACATAACAGCTGGCTAAGTTCACTTAGGTTTATCAGTAGTAGCAACGGGGAAGTTTTGTTGTCTGTACCAACAAGATTTATAAAGGAGTTGGATTACAGTTCATTATATGGAGAGGATACTATCTTTATGGCAAAGTGAGGATAAGAGTATACGTTCCATTGATATTCGGGTAGCTGAAGGAAAAGATTTAAATTCTAATACTATAGCAAGAAGCAAGGAGGAGAGTAGTCGTAGCCTTGGTTCACCACTGGATCCAAGATTTACCTTTGATAATTTTGTAGTAGGAAAGCCAAATGAGCTAGCGTTTACAGCTGCGAAACGTGTAGCAGAGTCTATAGATCCAATACCAGGTAGCAATCCTCTGTTTCTATATGGTGGAGTAGGGCTTGGTAAAACACACCTGATGCATGCTATAGCTTGGCACACAGTCAATTCTCTTCCTGCAAAAAGAAAAGTAGTATATTTATCTGCGGAAAAATTCATGTACATTACAGCACTACGAAGTAGAGATATAATGTTATTTAAAGAACAATTTAGGTCGGTAGATGTATTAATGGTAGATAATGTGCAGTTTATTAGTGGTAAAGATAGTACACAAGAAGAGTTTTTTCACACTTTTAATGCGTTGATAGATCAAAATAAGCAGTTGGTTATATCAGCCGATAGATCTCCTAGTGATCTCGATGGAGTAGAGGAAAGGATAAAATCTCGGCTTGGTTGGGGGTTGGTAGCAGATATCAATAAAACTACTTTCGAGTTAAGACTTGGTATATTGCAGGCTAAGGTAGAACAAATGAATATTTATGTTCCGGATGATATTTTAGAGTTTCTAGCAAGAAACATAAAATCTAATATAAGAGAGCTAGAGGGTGCTTTAAACCAAAAAATACTTAGCCAGTAATTTCAATTAAGGAAAAAACAGAAATAATGGAGGAAATGAAAAAGAAATTTAAAAGGAGATGGTTGTATTAGAATATGACAAAAAAAAAGGAAAAAAAAAGGATATTAATCGATTTAGTAGCTGGATGACAAAAATTGAGAGTTCTTTCTGCCTTTCAATGGTAGCATTTCAAAACTAAACCTTTATTACGGAAAATTTGATAATATACCAACAAACATAGCAATTAAAAGATTTCAATAAAATATTTTAATAACGATAACATAACTTAAAGAAAAAAGAGATTAATTAACGCACGTTATAGATGTCTAAACAAATCCTAGTTTGATGTTGGACCCTGATATGGTTGTGAATATAAAAATAGGCGGGTTTATTATAGAATGGGAATTACAGTTTATAAACAAAAGCGAAACTTTTTTAGCTTATATCTTGCAGTAAATTCACACGTACAAATATACCTTTCATGCGAAATCCAACACAAAGACTCACTGACTTCTACGATTTTCGTGTACTCCTCACGATTTCAGCGACATTTCAGAGGCCATTAATTGTCCTTGCTTCCTGTCCGAGATCTCCAAAGATAAAGATGCTCTACTGTTCGCATTCACATATTTCCATTAGCAATTCTTGCAACCGCTAATCGAATACATCATCCTTCTCTATTATGAGTCTGTCTACTCTTCCTATTCTCCAGGTTTTTCTGGGACAATATCCTTTCAACAACACAACTCATTCTGGTTCATGTCAAATTTGGCTGCGGGGTCTTCGGTGTTAACACTAAGTTCGTTTTCTTAGCTCTTCTAAATATTCTTTTCACCAAATCTTCCATAAGTGATCAAGTCTTTTGCATGTAGCCCTATACTGAAGTATCAATTCTTTTTGTAGATTTTTATTCTTATGTATTGCATCATCTCTGCAGCATGCCTTTCTTTCTGTTCTCCATAAGCTGACACAAAATTCAAAATATCTCCAAATCTTAACACAAGACCTATTTCTTCAATACGTGCCAGAGGTCTTTCATCGATAATCGCTTCAAGTTCTGTGACTAGAGTTATTAAGTTTCCGCTGTTAAGGAATTTTGTACCTATGGCTTTTTTTAAAGATCCTTTAACTACTTTAACTACCATTGTTGTTTCATAAACGCGCTCCTGCCAAGGGGCGCTTGGCGTAATAAATTCCCATTCTATCGTTTCGCTTTCCTCAGTATTTAATTCTACAAGTACCTTGAGAGCTACTTTAAGGTTCTTGGCATTGTCAGAAATTATATGTTTCGGTTGTTTTCTTCGAATTGTAAATCTTCGGAATGCTTGTATGAATTGTTCAGCAGACATAGTTTCCACTACAAAATGCTCGACTGCCAAACATGTAAATAGAGCCACTCACTCATCGTTTGGTATTGGCATCACTTTTATTATAATTATAAGTCTACACCAATTTGTTTTAAACGGTCGCGTTGCCATAACCCTATCAGTTGGATAAAGAGTAAGGTATAGTTGTTCAAAAGACATAGCCATCAACGTAGTGCAGCCTTTACAAATTTTTCTTAAGATTCTCTTAATTATGATCGCCCGTGCAGAATCCAATACTTTGTCTCATCTTATTCTAGGTTAATGAACGCTCGCATGAAATGATTTCTTATGGTAATGCCTGACAATAAATTCTGCTAGCTTTCCTTTGCTGAAATATGGGAAATCCTCAGTCTAAGGAATTGTCTTTTTTAGTCTTCTAACGCATCTTCAGATTCCATTGTAATCTTTTCTTAAACTCCAATGTTCGATTTCTTTTTACGTTATGTTTAACTGTACCATACTGACTACCAGTTGTGTTACCTTACTGTATTTTTTAGAAAATTCTCACTCGAGAATCCTTTCAAATTCCTTATCTTATCCTTTAACACCTTCGCGAGGAATCGTAAGACGTACAGTATTGTTCTTATTAACTTAAGCGGGGATGAGAGTCGTGTCTCATCAGCGACGTAAATTTCTCTGATCGTATCGCTTTATCTTCCATCAATCCCATACTCATAACACACTCTTTGGAACAATCTCGTCTTTTTGTATATCAGTTCTGCTTGCACTAATATTTTGCGCATATTGCTAATAACACAGCTCTTTCAGCTGCAACCACAAACACATCTATCTCGAAGCATTCTAATGACGTCGATCGAGATACTTTATGACATCTTGTTGGTTAAATACTTTTTAATACTTTTTTAGCTCCAGAAAAGAGTAAAAAATATCTTCACATTTTTTCAAATTTTAATTTCTCATCCCAGGATATATTTTTCTTAAAAAATCTTGAACCAATAGTTTCCATGTGAGTATGGTTGGACACAGTAATTCTAATAGATCATTTATAGCAGCATAAAACTGCAATATTTGGCGTTGAGTCTGGATTCCTCCTTCTGGAATCTTCCAGTTCTATGTAAACTCATCTTTGATCCCATTCAATATCTGACAATTTTTTTCCTGTTTTCTTATCTGTTCTTCCTCATGGCGTCATAATTTGCATGGAATTCTCTAAAGTGCATCTTGACTTTCTTTGCTTCTCTTGCTTTTCTGGTACTTTCTAACTCATTTCCTAAGGTTGCACAACATTATCAACATAGTAATTCTTTGCAATTTCCATTGATAATTTAGAGCTTTCTTTACTCAATAGATGTCTAATGACAGTGGTCAACAAAGGAAGATGATATTGCACCGAAGGGAACTCTTGTGAAACGTAAAGTAACTAAGTTTTCTGCATTTCCACCTTCGATTTATTTTCCAGCCATAAAAACCTACTGACATCTCTATCTTCCCGTTTTAAGCTGACTTGCAAAAATGCTTTCTTCACTCCGTTATCACCAAATAACGTCCTTATCTGACTCTTAAAAGAATTCTTATTAATGATAATATCATTAGTGATCCCTTAAACAGGCATTCATTTAACGATGAGTCTTCATTTATCTTTAATGATGCATCAAATACTACTCTTTGCTTCGTAGTGGATTTCTGAAATGTCACTGCCTGGTGAGGTAGGTGTAATCTCGTGATGTTTCATTCTGATTTGTTACTTTTTCTGTGATTGCTTTTTCCAATAAATTTTTAAAATATTCATCCATTAATTCTGGAGACTTCTTTAGTCTTCGTATTGCAGATCGTCCTTGTGCCAGTCCATATCCTTTTGCTGGCTCCATTTTCTTGGTTCTTTCATGACCAGCTCACAATATATCATCCTTCTTTGTCCATAATAAGCGATTTTTAAAACGTTTCAAGAGCTTTTTCATCCTGTTATTCCGTCATTAAATTCTAATTCCAATGCTTCTAATTTCCATATTTATTCAATCTGATCAATGCGCATTTGCGATTCTTTCTTCGTCATGTTTTTAAATGATTCAACTCCATAAGACCCGTTATTTCCTTCTACTAGTATCAGTATCCTTCGTCATCTTACGTTACCACCTATGACGACTATTGTTTCTGTTTCCATAATTATTATTCTGATGAGTAATTTGTGGAATTACGGCTGATAGATCCGCATTCCCTTCTACGCCTAATAATACATCTGGCTTTCCTCAATTTTTCCTTCTACAAGCCTCTCACTTTCATTGTTTGCCAAATATCGCATACGTTCGAGTATTGAATCAACAACATCGCTTGAACGTTTTTCACATTTCCAGCCAACGTTTGAACTCCAAGAGTTATTTTTCGGCTTTCACACTTTCTTGTTCCCGTCATTCTGATTATTAACATTTCCACGCTCGGAGATGTTTGTTCTAATTTCAATTTGTTTGCCATTGATTCCGTGATATAGTTACAGTCACTTCCTGTTCAAAGAAAATTAATGCCTTTGCTATTTTTGCTGGCTTATTTGGATTGACTAACCTTACTTCTTTGCACATCATGTAAGTTTCCCGAATGCCATTATCCGCAATCATACCTGTCACTGTCTTTGGCTTTCGTTTGCTCCTTCATTATTTTTGTAATTCTTATTTTGCTTCATTTTATGTTTGTTACATAAAGAAGTATTGTAATCTGATCCGCAATTAAACATATACTTAGGGAAGGGGAATCAATAGCACAGACAGTATCGACAATAATCAATCTGATCCTCAGCATTTCAGTAAGAAATTGCATGTGCAAGAAGAGTTGAACAATTTTATACACATTTCATTTATTCTCCATCTTTTTAGTATCACAATGATTTTTCCTTTCAAAATTTCAATTAATAATATTCATTTCATTTTGTATAACCCTCCCTAAGTATAGTTTTCTGTTGTATGAATTTTTACGAATTTTGTAAAATATAAGTGGCAAAGAAAAACACTTTGTCAATCTTGGAAAGCAATAGATGATGAAATTAGCTGACTAGCAATAAATAATATTAAAATCCGTAATAAATAAATTTGATTTAATGCAATAATTGGAAATGTAAACAATCAAGACATCAGTATTTGAATCCGAAATAATTTTGCGATCTTTTTTTTATCATGAATTGGAACGAGTAATCACTGATTATCGACTGGTTTTTTTTATAAATGTTGAGATGTGTAAAATTATTTTAAAGATGAAAAATTTACTATGCAATTTTTTATTGTATGATTTGAAGGTGAGTAATTGAAAATAATATTACAAGTTTAGTAAGCAAAATATAAATGTATTTTGAAGTAATGTACTATCATTTGCATATTATTTCGTGCCAAGTAATCAACCAGATATTGGAAATCCATTCCCAAATAATGATAACCTGAAAATAGACATAATTAAGTCACATAGTTTCAAACTTTCAGTCAATGTTTTTATTTATTTATCCGAAGCTCATATTTGCATTAATTTGAATAATTATTTTAAATCAGTGAATATTTATCTGCAAAACTTTCTAGAATTCACGCAAATGAATTATACCTTATATAAATTTACAATATGTATTATTTACCGTGGAGCACCATAAGGTTTTCTGCCGTAACCACCGAAATTTCTACCACCTAGTCTTCTACCATCGAACTTCCCACCACCGAATCTTCTACTACCAAATCCTTCGCCTCCGAAATTTCGCTGTGTCCAACCATAAGACTGTACGCTTTCGATTGCTATTAAGGCAACTAATAATATCACCAAACTTTTCATACTTTCTCTCAATATCCTATCGATCTGAAAAACACTAATGCAAATAAATTCTAATCTAATAAGAAAGAATCAAAAATAAATGTAATTAAAAAACGGCATGCAATCTTACTTTCAATATTTTGGCTAAAAATTCTAATTGAATGTCTTATTTGAATGCAATTAGATATTTTAGCAAACATAGCGTTAAACTAATTTTTATTTAAGGAATGTTTACAACAAAATAATAATTATTATTTATGTAGGATAAAAGATAAGATCTGGAGAAATGTGTCTGAGATAGTGTTTGTATAAACGATGTAGTGTTATATTAATCCTATATTTCCTCCCCCTCTTCATTTTGTCGAATTATCTGAGTCTTTTAATAAATTATAGAATTCTTTAATTTCTAAACATTCACATCAACTTTAAAACTTAATGGAAAAAAGAGAATTTTTACTGTATCGTTCATGGAGAATTTATTATGTTTTCCAAGCATTATTTATTAAACAGTTTTTTTAAATTTTTTAATTCAGAATTTATGATTCCTATCACACAATATGGTATTGCTAGAATTCCAAAAAAGTTTTTCGAAGTTTGAATAACTTCGATTTTTCCTTTCCTTTTTTAGACAATTAAAACTGAATTTTAGAATTAAATAAATATATGAAATTGTTTTGGCTTTTATAAGCTCTCCGAGTGTGATAATATAGTTCACTCTTGAATCCATACATTGTCATTTAATTAAACGAAGTATTACTCCGGAATGCTCAAGTAAATAGAATTCACTTTCATGCATTTCTGTTTATTTGTATAAAACTGTTCTTTTGCCCATTTCTTTATCTGATAGAAAATGAAAAAACTAATTTAAATCGTTTCATTCCTTATTCTTTACACATATTTCTTCATTTTTTGATACTTAAAATAATGCTAAAAATCAGATACGTGCACTAGTTACAGTTAATTCAAAGTTCATGCATAAGACGAACTGGAATATGACTTTAGGAAGAACTGTAATCCTAATAAAGCGCAAAATATTCTCTATTTTCATTAAATTTGAAACCCAAAATCTAAAACTTTCACCTTTCTCTAATTATTCTGACAAATGTATAGCATTCATTCAATTATCTTTTGCAAAAATTGAAAAAAGAATGAGAGAAGCAACTTTTCATTTTCTTGCAAGCATATTGCTTTATATGAAGTAAACAAATTCCACTATATATCCATTAATAAATGAACTAAATAATGATTTATTATTTCGTACTATTAACCAATCAAGTTAATTTGGGCTTAAGAATTTATTGCTGATGAAACTTTCCTTTTCATTCACGACTCACATCTATTTGATAAACGATTGGCAGATGATAAAGAAAACAGATCAAAGTTGATCAGACGAAGAATCCAATCCACCCAATACCTAATTTTTCATCTTTAGGATGAAATAAATATGTCGAAAGAAGTGGTAATACTTAGAGGAAATGATGACAATACAAAGGAGGGTCTGAATGACAGCACAAATCGATGACACAATTGGACAGTGTCGAGAAAAATCAGTCTGATCCCTCAGCTCTTCGGCGAGAAATTGCATTTGCAAGAAGGGCTGAATAATTTTATACATATCTTTTTAGTATCGCAATGATTCTTTCCTTCAAAATTAAGTCAATAATATTCATTTCATTTTGTATAACGCAAGAAAATGTATTTTCTTTGGATGAAAATAACTTCAAATATTATTCAATTTTTAAATATTGTCTTCTTTTAAGAAAAAGTAGCTTGCTTAATATCTAAGAAGTAATTTATTGAGTATATTCTTGTAACGTATTTGATAGCAGTCTTTAAAAGTTCTCCATTCCAAATTATAATCTTAATTGCAAATATATCTCCAGGTATTATCCAGAGAAATCGAAAAATATACTGTCTAAGATTAGAAGTTATATCCAGCAAAAGATATCGAATATTTTAATCAATATATTTGAATTATAAAATAGCCGAATTATAAAATACTATCAGCTAAAATAATTTAAACAATAAATAAGCAAACATTGAGAATTATTCATGAATATAAGACTGACAAAAAATTGGATGGTTTTATCCTAACTTATAAAATAAGTAATTAAAATATTTCTTATCAGGCTTAATCTCAATGTTTGTATTTATCATCTATAATGCATGAATTCATTTGTGAATTTAAAAATTGTTTTTCTAATTTCATATATACATGAAGACAACGCTAATTGTTATGAGTTTGCTTTATTCCAAAAAACTGCCTGACCTTTGGAAGATAGAGCATAAATAGCATACAAATCAATCCTAAAAAAATTTATGCATGAAGGCTAAAAAATAAATCCATATTCTATGCATTAAACTTGAATATATTTATATCTGACTAATTTTTAACTGATCATTTCGTGGCATAAAATCGATGCAATTAGTGATAATGTTTCATAGTTGTAATGTAATTGTGTTTGATTGCAAAATTAAATTTCTAGAGAAATGAAAAGATTAAAAAATCATGCAGTATGCGTGATTAATGGCTAAAACCACTTCAACAATCAATGGTACTTAATAATAAACTTCGAACTTTATAGCACAGACAAAAAAGTGTATTATTTAATAAGCCAAGAAAGCTGTACGTCTACCGGACAATCGGATCGATCATTTCAATTGAATCCTAATTGTAGAACAAAATGGATATTGGAAAATTACTGTAATTCAAAATGGCGAATAAATTTGAAAGCAAGAATTAATTCTACTCAATTGATAGTTGTGGAATGTACAATGATGTAATTATCAAAATAATAATTCATATATGAATCAACAAGTAATTGATAGATTGATATTTGTATGTGACTAGTTGATATTCATAAATTCTTCACATATGTTCAATTTTTGCTTCGTTTTTCTGTCACAAGTAATGTTATTAAATTTGAAGTGTGTGAAATTTTGAACATCTAAAGTTTATAAATAAATCATATGAAATAAAAATAATATGCACATTTTACTTAGCAAAATAAACAAGATTGAAATAAGAAATATCAATTATTTCTTCTTGCCCAATATAGCACCAGCGAGTGCTCCACCCGCATTAAATGCTGGAAACCTGAAATATCGATAAATGTAGTTAAGCTTTCAACCACTGGAATTTTTTTCATTGATTAAATAAAATTATCTGTCAATATTTGCTTGTCATCTATCACCATAAAAAAACATGAAGCATCCTTGTGTAAATAAATTCAATTTCACATTAAAGACATTTTTTTTATCGATTAGTTTTGTATAAATTAGTAAAAAGTATAATTTACTCCACAAAATCCCGTTGTGCACCGTAGTACGAATATCCCCAACCAAAGGATTCGACACTTGCGATTGCCAGTAAAACAATCAGTAAAATCAGTATATTCTTCATATTTTTCATCAAAATCTGTTAATTACCCTTAAAAAACAAAAGTTTAATAATGAAGCGCGAAAGAAAAAATTTTCAGTATTTGAAAAAATTTATGTTTTTGAGCAATAAAATTAAATGGATAGATTAAAACGAATCTGATGCTCACTTTTGAGTATCAAATCATTCATTTTTTCTAAAATTTTGAAGAATTAGAAATTTGATTGTAATTACAGTCTTAACATTATTTCATTATCCATAATAATTTAAAATGGCCTAATATTAAATTAGGCGAAAATTTCCAGCAGAATTTCCATCATAAGTAAGATCAACTGTATACGGCACAATGTTTATATAATAATAAGAAGCAAGTTATGTGAAGCTTTATAAATTGAAAGGTGTGACATTAACCATAATGTCACACTTTTCCCCCACTCTTTTTCCATTAAATGTTTTTAAAGTCTTGTAAATTAGAAAATTCTGTTGTGTTCTAAAAATAATTTAAAAAAAAAAAGAAAAAGGAAAACAACTTTTTTAAATGAATTGCTGCTTTAATATATTATTAAACATTTTGAAATCCATGAAAGATTGTAGTCCAAAATGTTTAACAGATGCTTCTACTTCCTACTGTTAACAGAATAACTATATAAAATGAACAGGCATTAATTAATTAGACGCTTGCTTAGCACCGTGAAATTTTTCGGAAGTTTTCAAAAAGAATAGAATTCTTTTATTACTAATAATTTATACTAATTTATATCGTTTCTATATTTATTTTAATTTAAAATCTGAAATCTAAAGCCTTGATAATGATCATATTTTTTTATTAGTTTGACAAATATACAATATTCATTCTTTTTTTCCATCATCTCATCTTTTTGCAAAATGATTAACTCTGTTTTTCAAAAAAGAATGAATGCAGACAATTGTTTCGATTTTTAAAATCTTCTCATCTTTTTGATAATATGCGTTTACGCTTGACATCAATCCATTGTCTTCTGATTTAAACGAAAGTGATATCCAGAATAATAGAGTTATATTATACTTATTATGCATTTTTGTTTATTTGCATGAAATCATTCTTTGACCTTTTTTTTTAGTAGAAAACGAAAAAAAAAACAAATTTAAATCATTTTTATTTCTTGTACATATTTACTTCATTTTATTGATGCGTAAAGTGATATCAAATGTCAGATACGTACACTTCGACACAGTCAATACAAAGTTCATGTGTAAGACGAACAAGAACACGAATTTAGGAAGATTTTTTTAACATGAATCATTTGCAGAGAATTCTTTTATTATTAATAATTTATACAAATTTTTATCATTTCTATATTTATTTTGATTTAAAATCCGAAATCTAAAGCCTTGATAATGATCATATTTTTTTATTTAGTTTGACAAATATACAATATCCATTCAACAACACTTTGCACAAAACTGAGAAAAAGACAGATAAGAGAGTAATTTTCCATATTCTTCCGGACAATGTGCTTTATATGAAATGAATAAAATTTTTTAATATATTTAATTAACTAAAAAAAAAATTGCAAAAAAAAGGATCTAAGGAAATATAAATTAAACTATACGCATTATATCAAAAAGAAAACATTTTATAAAAAATGAGCTAAAAAATCAATTAATTTAATAGTGTACAATAATCTGTGAAAAATCTCTTATAGTACAAAAATTCAAGAAGTCAATTGCTTCTTAATTAGCTAGTCAAAATGCATCAATTGTATTCCATAAATCATTTTACAATTAAAAAAATTGTGACAATGGCTCCGTATCAAACGGTCAAGTTAATTATTCATTTAAATTAATTAAAAAAGTGAAAATTTCAAGATTCCATCAACGGCATATATATTAAATATTTAGCTTATATTATTGCTGCTGAAAAGCATGACGATAGATTAAAATTGAATTTCACATCAATAAAGACAAAATCTCATTTCAAATTTTATTTTAAATTATTTCACTCATCCGGAATGAGTGTCTCTGAAAAATGCTACGCCAAACAGAATCCTCTGATAAATGAATCCTTTAATATTTAACATTTTCTCTTTGCTCTCTCACTAGCTTTTTATCTTGTCCCTTCTCGGTCTCTTGATCTCCCTTTCTAGTCTTTTTCTTATTTTTATTTAATTTGAGAAACAATTCTACAATTTTTTAAAAAAGCAATGCTAAAAAGGATTTAACTCGCCTAATTCCAAGATGAGCAAAGAATAGAAATAAATATTGGTGCAAAAAAGAATTACGGCTCTTTTAAAACTATAAAAGGAATTATAAAATTAAATCCAATAAGAACGACAACGAGGATACAGGAACAGAACAAGTTAAATAATAAGTTCAAACAAACATAGTAATTTGATCCGATTTTTTAGCAATAGAACCCATATTCTGAGTAGTTATATAAAATTGATTGTACCTAACAAAGAACAAGGCAACAATATGCAACCTAAAATTATATTATCTGAAGATAATTTAAGCTACCTTCAGTTGTTAGAGGATAAAAAATCTAACTGTTGCCAGGCTCACCAAGTATAAAACAAGACTGATAAGCGAATAAAAAACTGCTAAAATAAATTATTAATATGAGGAAAAATTATCTGGATTTTTGCAGTGTCTGCAAAGAATACAAAGCCTTATCTATCAGGCTACGAAGTTTTCACAGATTTTGTCTAAAATCTTTCAGTATTTAGTATTTTTTAATATCAGGAAAATGATGAAGATTTCTTCTTTTTTCTTGTCTTTCTTTTCTTGTATTTCTGAAAACCATTGAATATATTTTTTTCTTATTCCTCAAAGCATTCTCCCGCAACTTCTCTTTTCAGCTTTAGGATAGATTTATGAAGACTAAGAAAAATTGGCTAAACTTAATTATCGAAACCAAAAAGAATAAAATTCTTTTTTACGCCACTCTTCTCATCTATTACTTTTGAGGCATAAATTATATTTAGTTTTTATTATATTTTATTGCATTTTTTTCAATGGTTGGTTGCATATATAACGAATTTATAATCGTATAAAATGATATCTTTAAAAAATAACAAAAGAAAAACTGTAAGATTACTCCCTTAATTTTCAAAAATTTCACATTTCTGCAATGATATTTCAAAACACTATTCTTTTTTTTAATCTTTATACGATGAGAAATGCATGAAATCAAAATTAGGAAAAAAATAGCGTTTCGAAATACTATTAGGAAAAAATATTATTTGAGCGCATTTGTGTTTAAAACTCCTATTTCGCATCTTTTTTTTTTGCGTCAGAAATAAAATCGACGAATGGTATAAAAGATTAAATGAAAGTGGATCAGCTTGCATACGACACAAAAGTCAAAATCAAATCCGAGAATGTCTTCTATTCGTCTATTCAAAAACTAAATACTGTTTTGTTTTTTTTCTCAATCTTTATTGCATGGGAAATTTATCAACGAAATTTATGAATATTTCTAAAGTTCTTCCTCCTAACACCTTGATAACATTTTTTTGATAAAATTATTTTTATCCAGAAGTTCAGGAAACGCAATAATTTCTCATACCATGGCAGCATTTTCCACTGCTGAGCAGTAATATACTTTAATAAAAATAAATTATTTTCGTTTCTATCAAATCTTTTAAGTTAGTGTGGATATTTAGAATATCTTTAGATTTATAATCACCAAAAGACTCAAAAATATTTGATGAAAAAAAAGGAACATATAGTTAATATTATAGTTTACAAAATTTAATTTATATAATTTGCAAATTTTATATCGAATGCAATTGTTCAAAACAAACCTTCCATCTTATTTAATAATAATTCTGCTGCAATCCTCTCTTTAATTTTACAGTATTATCAAGAGATCAACTTAATAGTTATTTTTCTAATGTATATAATTGTATTCGTGGAATTTTCTAACTCAAAATATTGAAGGTCCGCCAAATATTTTATAATTTTTGATTGATTTATCCTTTCCTGACTAGGAAGTGAACTTGCATTTCTAAATTTTTTTAAATCAGGAAGGAACTATCAGTGATATCATATCAAATGGGGACATTGTTTCATTTTAAGCTGTCGGTTAGCGTATTTCAATATCCAAAAAGTTTATAAATTACAATCAATGCTTTATTCAACGTAATCCTTCTTAAGATGGTATAAATTTTTTCGTCCGTAGTTCACTATTAATATTTTTTAGAGTAATCATCAGATTTTGATCGGAAATATGAGGAACATATTCGTACTGTTGATCGTCTTATTAGTAATCGGAACCGTTGAATCTTTCAGTTGGGGATATCGGTACTATGATCCACAGCGGGATCCCGTAATGTAAATTATACTTTTTATTAATTTGTAAAGATTAACTTTTATTTTATATGATAGTATAATTTTACATTTTCCAGTTTCAAATGAGACATTATCAAAAATTCTATTTAATTAATGAAAAAATTATAAAGATTTATTATATTTATTGATATTTCAGACCTCTAGTCTTTAATCCAGGTGCACCAATCGCAGGTGCAATTTTGGGCAAGAAGAAATAACTGATATTTTTTATTTTAAAATATTTTCATTCTATTAAATAAATTATAATATTGTTTTTTTTTTCGTATAGTTTATTTATGAACATGTAAATGCTGAAACAATCTACTTCAGAATAGTATCAGTTCTATTGATATCAAATTCGAACATGAAATACAGACTGTTTATTGAATATAGAAATACTAATGTATCGATTATCGTTCAGCTTGCATATAAAAAAATATATAATTAAGCTAACAAATGTAAAAGTTGTACAAAATTGTAAACTTCATCTCGAATTTAAGTTCAAAGGTTGATCGCTCATTTTCAATTACAATACTAAATTCTATCATTTAACGATACCTACTGTCAGCAATTTTCTATCATTAATTCCGTCATCTAAAACTTTTTTAGAAATGTCAACATAATTTTCTTCGATGCGAAAATAAAAACCAGATTTTGCTCTTTCGTATCAAATCGTAGGCGAGATAGATCAATTTTCTTATTTTCGCAAAATGATAAATTTTATTTCCCTGTAAATTTTATAAAAATTCGTGAAATAATAATGAAATTAAAGAGTTCAGAAATGCAGCATGAAAGTTGCATTGTGAGTAAAGCTGAGTGATTCTGAACATTGCTATGTTTCGCGAATTTATTGGAAGTCTTACTAATGGATATTTTAACATTTAAATCAATGGGAATTCTTTTCTGCTTCACTACTCTACTTTACTGATTAAATCAATCGCAAATAATGAACAAAGAATGTAATAAATGTTGGAAGTCTTACTAATGGATATTTTAACATTTAAATCAAATTTATTCATGATTCGATTTTATGCTTTCGATATGAGAGAAAATATCAAAAAGGGTTATAACTCTTTACAGAAGATAATGGTACAAAAGAGCAATTCTGAAAAATTATTAGTATTGATTCTGACGTAATAATTCAATTAACATGAACGTTATGCTTTATCGGAATTTATTTAGCAAAAAGAGCAATTTTAACTATTTTTTTTAGTACCACAAATTTATTTCCATCAAGAATAATTCAATGATACTGTTATTTATATATGATATATATTGATGAAAACAGTTTCTCACAACATTCGTTGAATTTATCAGATTCCTGTTCTCCTAGAAAATAGCTGGCTTATCAGTCACCTGGTCGATTCCACTATTTTCGTATAATTACAATTAAATGCTTAAATATCCTCATGGCAATGTTACAATCATGCTACGCATAATCAATATATTCTTGATGAACATACACTATATATTTGTCAAAAGAATCACAATGATGACAATGGCATTTTGGATGATTAAAATTTTTATAATAATTATATGAAGGGATAGTATAAAATACAGGAAACATAAATTAATATTTTTGTAATGATTATAAATTATGATTATTACAGTGAATATACTGCCATCGATAGAAAGGATGAATAAGCAAGAGTATTAAATATTCATACGTCGAATTTAGAATCCATATTGCAGGACTTGAATGTTCTATAATAAAATCAAAAAAATTAACGGAATTATAGCAATGAGAAGATACCCATTATACTTTTCATTGAATGAAAATATAACAGGTTAATTGATAAGAAAAATAATGACCCAATAATAAGTATGAGTTATTTGACTATTACTATCATCTCATTATCATTGATTAAGAAATACAATATCCAGAGTCTTGATGTTTGAAAACTGCTCTTAAATATGAAATATAATATGACTATTGGATTCTAGTCTTTTGATTAATAAACTGTCAATTGCAAGTTTTTGAATAAAATTGAACGAATTGAATTAAATGAATTAAAATATCTGCGAAAATTGTTTTCACATAATATATATAAGTAATAACATTCTACTCTGCGTAATAACCAGTAGCTTCTGCAGTAATTTCCAAATGGATAGGACAACATTTAATGATATATTTTCATCATTTTTCTTCATTCTCTTTGGGTGTCTTTTTAAATTTATGACATTTTGCGAAATGATTTGAAAAGCAGTGAAAAATTCTCTAACACTTTAATAATACAGAGAATTTATACTTTAGCAAGCCAATAATATTGCAAATATTGCAGAAAAATTTCTTTACAGGAGATAGGTTAGGAAAAAAACTTTTTTTTGTGGTCTCAAATTTCGATCTATCTGTAAAAGTTAATCTCAATGAATTTCATCCGTTAATAAATACATTAAAAAACAAATCAAGCGAAAGAAGACTTAACAACCAAGTAAAATATATGGATGAAAATGAGATGAGCAGCAGAATGATAATCAGATTGAGATAAAAACAGCTTTTATAGTGGTATAAGATGATATAAGCATGACAATCTGATAGGAAATTATTTTAAATATTGCACGTATACACTTTGTTATAGAAAACGAAGGAAAAATTTGATAAATGTTTCGTTACATTAGATCTCGTAACATTGATTTATAATGGATAACGAGTTATGCAAAAAGTAATCTTGCCATTTGAATATAATTTGAATGTATATTATTTGAATATTTATATTAAAAATTATTTCAATTCACCAACAAATATATTATTATTTTGCCATTGCATATCTATGATAATATCATAAAACTGAATATTCGTTCAATTAATTAAGAAAGGGAAAATCTCAAGGTAATTAGTCATTGCTACTTTTATGCATAACAAATGCTAAAATTGAATCCTATGAAACTTCAGTTCGAACTCAATTTAAAATCGTTACAGTCATCCGCAAATCACTTTTCTGAAAAATTCCATTCCCATCAGAATCCTAGTTCAATGAATGAATCATTCAATATTTAATATTCCTCTTTGCTTTCATCACTGTCTCTTTATTGTGTTTTCTCTCAGTTTCTTTATCTTCCCTTCTAGTCCTTTTCCTTATACTTATGTAGTTGAAGAAAATTTTTTATTTTTTTATTTTTAAAAAATTTAAAGAGATTAATCCTGAAAAAATTTATACTTTAAATGAGATAAGCAAGAAACTAAGGTAAATAAATATTCATGCAAAGAAGAATTATTATTTTTTTAAAATCTTAAGAAATAAGATAAAAAAAAGATAAAATTACAGGAAAAACAACAAAGATTCAGTTCTAATAGAAACAAAATAACTTAAAGAAGATATTCAAAAATACGAGTTGATCCGATGCTACAGCAACAGAAGGCATATCCTGAGTATTTATATAAAATTAATTTACCTATCAAACGACCAAAATAACAGTATGCAAACTTAAAATCATACTATCTGAAAATAATTTGGGCTGTTCTGTACTTCATTTCCTAAAGGAAAATGAAAAATCTTACTACTACCAAAGCTATCACTAATAGAACAAAACTGATAAGCTATTAAAAAACTACAAAAATAAATCAGAACGAATAAAGTGTTAACATAAGAAATAGTTTTACACTATGCCATAAAAATAATGCAAAGAATACAAAACCTTATCTTTCAAGTAGCCAAGTTTTCACAGATTTTGTTTAAAATCTTTCGGCAATGGTTATTTAAGGAAATACTGTAAATTTTATCTTTTTTCTGAAACCTACTAAATATATTTTATTTCTGCTCTTCCAAGACACTACCGTGCTAATTTTGTTCTTTCACGATATTTTTGGAAACGATTAGGAAAATTCGGCTAAGCTTAATCGATGAAACTTTGAGTGTACTTTTAGCACCACTTTTATCATCCATCATTTCTAGAGTATAATTTTTTTATTTTCACAGTTTTCCTTTGTTTTGTGATTCTTTAGAGCAAATATTTTGATTATACACACAATTTAACTGGAAGTTTAACCTAATTTATTCATTTTCATATATTTACAAGATTCTTAAAATTCATTTTTAAATATTTCAAAAATCTGGATCATTAATAGGAATTGCTTCTTTATTTTTCAAATTTTATTGCATTTGAAATTATTTCAAATTTTTGAAGCATTTAAATGATTTTTTTGCTTTTGTAGCAATTTT
>SNRZ01000176.1:0-120153 GCA_008729115.1 Dirofilaria repens
TTATCTGTTCTTTGAAACGTCAATAAATATTATACGTGGCAAAAGAAAATGAATTTCAAATTATTAATAATTTTAATTTTAATAAAAATGTAAAATTTTAAATTTCCAATTTTTTTTGATGACTAAGGCATCGCTTTTATTTTCATTATTTTAAAAGATAAAGAAATAAAAGTTATATATAGTAGAAGCTACATATAGTATATATTTTGCTTAGTATATATATTTTTTCCAAAGCAACAAACCTCCATAACTATAAATTCATGATTAATAGGCAGAGACAAAAGCGCAGAAGGAAGCACCAAAAATTTTATGCGAAATGTATCATGATTTCGATCATGAGTTGCTTTGAATTTGATTCACATCAGATAAAAGTACCGAAAGATGATATAAGAAAGCAAACTCAGATTCGGTTTTTTTTTTCAAGAATCTTTATGATTCAATTTCTTAAATTCAGAATAATTATAAAAATAAATAATTTAACGCTCTATATAATCTAAATATTCACAAATTTTGATTTCAAATTCCCACACTTTTTTATCATTCATGCTTTCTTTTTTCGATATTTCATTCAATATCTTCTTAGGTGCAATACAATTTGGATTGTTCATACATTTTAAAGACAATACAGTGCTATCGTAAAGTCTCTTCGTTCATTTCGGCATATTTCGATGAATTTCAATTTTCAGATTTTTAAATACCGCTGTCTTGTCATTATGTTTATTTATATATCATGGCTTAGCTCAAAGCAAATTCTACTAACAGCCTGATTTCCACAGAAATAGTTTACTGGAGGAAAATTGTATATTCTTCATTAACAAATGAGAAAATTCAATTACAAACTGCTGCGATATCAAAATTTCTTGAACCCAACTATCGCAAATACTGGGCCATAGTTCAAAGCCTTCAACGTAGAATTGAGATGAACTAAACCGGATTCTTCTCTAGACCAGTATGCATGAAAATGGATGGAAAACGGCTCAATACCAACTATCTCTCTAGAAATAAAGTTGTGAGCTTAAAGAGATTCGCAGAAAACCACAAAAAAAAGTTGAATTTTTTGAACCTGAATATCTCTTCACTGTTTGTTAGCCGTATCCATTCTTCTCTTATATAAAATGCAATAATATGATGGCTTTCGAGGAAATCCAATCCGCGCTGTAAAATAGATGATGGAAGAATGCATGCAAAACCGATAGCAAAACAACTATAAATTGGAAAGAAAAACAAAAAAGTTCACAAAATGATTTCCGGTTAAATAAATATAACGATAATTTTGCTGAACATCAATTTGGCTGATAATTATAATCAATTTGGATCATTAAAATTAAAAAGAACTAAACTGAAGAAACAAAAAGTGAGAAAAAATGAAACCTTCCATTCTAAAAGTTTTTTTCTCAGTTCTACTTCATCGTTTGCTTCTACAAGGAACGTCGATGCTGCAACGTTGTTACCGTGAAATATAAGAAATGAAAACTTAAAATCGAGCCTGAAATTATAATTACGTAATATTGAAGATTGATATGCATTAATCATTTATAATTGCTTCGGTTTTTTATAATTTTTTTACCAAAATCTATGCGTATAATAATTTCTGTTGTAATCAACTTATCATGGATAATAAATCGGATGATTGCGTACACCATAACATATAGATACAGGACAATTTTTTCTGATCGAAAGTATGTCAGAGTTCATTTGCGATTCTATTGAATACTGTAAATTATCTGCGAAAACGAAAACTAATTTTGCTTCCCGCTAAAAATTGCAATTAATTTGTTTGATTATATGAGAGATCTATTCAGCAGTGAAATATTATCGAAAATAAAAATAATCTTACTATTTAAATTATATAAAGATTAACAAAAACATATGAAAATTAAGAAATGCTTTCAATATTAAAAAAAAGAAAAATATGTAGTAATCATTACTATTGCCGTCTTCCATTCGCTCTCATCATAAATAAAATACTTGCTGAAAAATAATTATTATTTTTAATATCAGGTGAAGATCATTATATCAAATTATATTCTCCAACAGATAAAGCACTGCTAATTTACCTTTTAACTTTCAATTCAGTAATAATTATGCTACCAACCAAATGCAGTTGACAGCATTATTAAGGACAATGATAATATCTAACATGATTTTCCAAAGCGGATAATGAAACTGCTCTTTTAAAATTTCAAATAACATTTTCTGTCAAAGTATCTTAGTTATGCAGTATTTCTGCTAATATGTTGGATATCGAAAGATTCAGAAATAATTTGATCATATCGTATTCAGAATGATTGATATCAGCAAATAAACATGGAAAAAAAGTAGAAAGTACTTGCTCCCAGCATGTAACCAACCTTGGATAAGCGACACCTTGGAAATGAGCGATACTTGAGATGTATACCTTTGGAATGAATATGGCATCTCCGGGAAAGTTGTTGCTGGATTTGTTAACTGGAAAAGATAATATTTTATTTTATTTAAGCAAATAAGACTGAAATTTATACTTTTCAACTAAAATAAAATTGAAAAATAAATGAATAATTGAGAAATATTTTGGCAGAAATACAAAATCTTCAAATTACTTACAAGCTGAATATAAGATTTCAGGCATGCGGAAAGACGAAAGCACATGCAAATATATGCTGCTAGCTAGATCACGTTCTGCCATTCTCGGATTATTGAGTTTATCATGGGAAAAATGAGACTGCCATTCATCAAGCTGAAATAAGCTAAGTTTTTTGTAATTGGTAGTTTTCCGAATATTTTGTTTTGGCACCCAGCAAATGGATCTGCAAGTAGCGAAAAGCAATTTTTTTTTTGAAATTTCAATAATATGACAAATTAAAGTCTTCCTTTGAAAACTTTTTAATTTGTAAAAAACAGGAAAATAAGAGAGATTTACATCAATAAAATCTAAACGAGATGAAGCAGATATACGAAAATAATTGACTTAATTGAGGGTCATATTCTGTGTTCCTTCAAGTTTTAGAAATAGAAACTTACGACTAAAAAGTCTTTATATATATCGTCAATTGTTTCATATGTAGGAAAGATATGCTGATCAGCTGTGTAACTTATTTTACCATTTTTGATAATCATTGGTTTTATCCGTTCATTCAACACTTCACTTGCAATTTCATTAAACGACTCACAACTCCTCAATACGATAAGTTGAAAGAAAAAAATGGTTACAGCTGATAAAGTGACCTTATCATTTCATTGAAAGAAGCGATATAGTTGAAACTAAATGAAAATATCGCAAATAAATTGATGAATTAAATGCAAAAGACAACTTGCATGCCGAGAGTAAATCAGTGTTGTTGAGAGCTGCGAAATGTTTCACTAATATCTCCTGTATCGGAGGGGCATTCGCCATAACATATAAATATTCGTTATTTCCTTCTTCTAAATTAATTAAAAAGTTAAATTAGTAACAGAATAAAATCGTCAAAATTTACCTGTTAAATTCATCGGATCTAAGTACTCGATAACTTCGTCCGATCCGTTGCTCGAATGTTCGCTAGCTTTATCGAATTCCACATTATTTATCATTTAATCATTTAATTTTGCATAGTTAAGTCAGCTAAATAAATGATATCCACAAATTTACCTATACGAGTTGTAGTGATTGGTGTACCTTTGATTACAATGGAACAAAGAGAAACAAGTAACAATGTGACGAGAAATTGCTTCATTTTCGAGAATTTCCATATACGAGCGATCATATCCGAAGATTGTTAGAAGCTAAAATGATTCATTTATCAATAATCAGAGTATTTTTATTTTTAATTAATTAATTCGAATTTGTCATGCTACATGCTTTGTATAATATTTATCAACAACTTTTTAGAATTCCAGATATTTCTGAGCAAAATTTTAACATTCTCTTGAAAATTTTAGAAAATGAATAAATCTTTTGAATCGATTTACTTATCATGAAATGAAATGAGGAATATAATGTAATTATCAGAAGAGCAGAGATTTTCTGTTGTCAATAGGTGAAGTTAAAACAAAAAATTTGCCAAATTTTTGGAAGTTGATTTATAAAATTTGAATGTAAAAATATCAGAAATCATTTATGAATAAATTAATTGAATTGTTCGATGCTGGAAGAAATAAAGAATTATATACAGCAATAGTTAAATGTTATTAATAGAAAACTTTGATTTTAGTCTTTTACGATCTGAAGTGAATAGAATAAATTATTGTAATTTTATTGACAATTTCATTCTTCTATTGAATAAAAATTTATTTTTTAAATGAAAGGCTAAACATCAAATTTATCATACCTTAATCTCTAATACACTGTAATACCAATTCGCAGTCAGAAATTTAGAAAATTTATAATTATCAGTAATTATTAGTTTCCGAGAATTCAGTGCGCTGACATTCTCACCGATATTTTGTATTTTTATGAAAAACTCAAAGTGAATTGTTATGGAGTATAGTGTGAGGCACATAAGACACGGTTGGTCTGAGTTTTAATTTTCCATTAAAAAAATCATTTCTCTTTTAATAAATGGTTCATATGAAACGCACGGAGTTAAAGATATTAAATAATAGTATATTCTTTCTCTTATTCTTTCCATGCCAAATTTGTTATTGTACACTATTACAGAGTCATTCTTAAATCTCAGAATTGTGACCATTTCGACCTGTGCCTTATCTATCATTTTCCGAAATTGTTAATTGAATTCTCTACCTCATCTTTTTTAAAATAAACTAAATAGTATATATAATCTGGTGTATTCAGAAAAGATGAAGGAGATGGGGTATGAAGAATTAGGAAAAATATCGTTATAAATGTTAACGTAAACGAAATGGAACTAATGGTTTCACGCAAATTATTTCATCTTAATTATTCGAGTAACACTGTATATTTTTGCATTGTTAAATATAACGGATGAAGTGAGAAAGAAGAAAGATTATTTATATGAATTCTTAATTTCGATGATTCTAATGATGCATGCTGTGTAAAAAGGCATTCCCGTTGTTAAATTTTACCAAAAATCAGTTAAAATGGGATAAAATATTTCAAGAAATTTTATAAATTTTCGGATATTTTCGACCAAAATTTAGCATTTTCTTGCAAATTTTAAGATCAGCCAAAAGAAAGGAATTTTTTGAGTCGATTTGCTTATTATGAAATAAAATAATAAGTATTATGTGATTATCAGGTGAGCTAGAAAAAATATTCAAAATTCTTATCTGTCAAAAATAGGTAAGGTTAAAACATGAAATTCGCCAAAAGTTCAGTTTTTTTTTAATTTTATAAAATTTGATATAAAAGTATCAGAAACGGCTACGAATGTTATCATTTATGAATAAATCAACTGAATTATTCAGTGCTGGAGAAATGAAAGAATTTATACTGCAATAGCTACATGTAATTAATTGAAAATTTTGAATTTAACATTTTGAATAATTCAGTTAATTAACATACCAAAATCATTGTGTTACCAGCGATAATCTGAAATAAATAGAATAGATTATTTTTTTGTAGTTTTATTGACAATTCCATCCTTCCACTAAATATAAGTTTTTTTTTTAAATGAAAGGCTAAACATCAAATTTATCATACTATTGTTATCTTGTACGCTATAATTTTTTTTGCTTTTGCAATCCAGAAATTTCGAAACTTTATAGCTGCCAGTAATTATTAGTTTTCGCGAATAACCGGCATTCTGTATTTTTATGAAAATGAATTGTCGTCTAAGTTTTAATCTTATATTCAAAAAATCATTTCTCCTTTAACAAGAGCGAGATAAGATATGTTTCAGAGACATGCATCTACTTGGAAGTTTTTATTTTTCATCTGATAATTCTAGAATTAAATTATGAATGGAATTTAAAAATTTTGAAATGATAAATGGATAAATTAAAGCGGATATTCAATTAGGTAATACAAAAAATCCGCACTACGATTGGTAGGAAAGATGCAAATTTTTATTCAGATTAAGTGTTCAAAGTGGACACATTAACAAACATAACAATTACAGTTTTAACAGTGGAATAAAATAGTTCAAATGCAATAACATAAATCAAGGATTAAAAAGGAGACCCAAACTGAAAACCTCGAATTGATGGATCCAATCTACTCCGTGGAAGCATCCCCTGTAATGGTTTGATGTTAGATCCTCTTTTTCGTAAATGGTGAATTCTGGTACGGTTGTAAATATGAGAAATAGAGGGTTTCTTAGAGTGTGGAAATTATAGCTAATAAACAAAGACGAAACATTTTTAGTTTATATTGTACATTATAGAAATAATACGCATATACAACATATATCCATTAATGTGAAATCAAACACAAAGAAATCACTGTCTTCTCCGATTTTGTGATTTTTCTCGTGATTTCAGCGACACTCGGGAGGCGAGAGAGGATTTAGAAACTAGACTTTCATATCCAGAGATCTCTAAAGGATACAAATGTTTTACAGCACGAATCAACCGTATGCCATTCGATAGTTCCAGAACAGCAAATTGACAACGGACATTGTCAAGACAAAACTTCTTAACGATTGAAAATTATAAAGTTTCTAAATTTCTCAATTCCGAATGGCAAAAAAACTCATGATCATATATAATAGATTTGATGTTTATTTTTTTCTTTTTTTTTTTTTTTTCATTCACTTTTTTCATAAAAGAATGAAATTGTCAGCGAAATTAGTAGTAATCTTTTCGATTCATCTTACATCATGACAAGCATAACAATTGTGGAATAATAACGCTCACTTTTAACACCGTATAATTTATTCAGTATCTTTTTAGCTGCCTCAAATGATATCTTCCATACAGTTGATACCATTCCGATATTCTTACAACAGATTACATGAAATTATTTCGAAAACTTTGGCCAATTCTTTTTCCAACTTTATTCATCAGCAACTGATAAAACTTTCTAAATCTCATTCATCATTAATTTCGTTTCTCGATAAGTGAGTCGACTCATAAGATTTTGGATTCTGGTTCAATCCTTAAAATCCGCAGGAATTTCTTGACAATTCATTGGAATCGTCAAAATCATAACCATTTCATATTTTTAAAATTTCTCAAGAAATATTAAACTGCTCAAAATTGGAGAAAATGTGAAAAACAAAAAAAAAAAAACAAAGACGGAGTACAGACTATGGCTTCTGATAATGAAATTGGCAAAAGGAATTATGCATACTTTCATATTATCGCATTTTATTTGAAAGAAGAATGGATATGGCTAACAAACAGTGAAGAGATATTCAGGTTCGAAGATTCAGTATTTTTTTTTTTGTGATTTTAGTGCATCTCTTTAAACCACACAACTTTTTCCATTTTAGACAGATATTTGGCATTAAGCCGTTTTCCATAGAATTGCCTGTATACTGGTTTGGAGAAGCCGGTTTAGTTCATTTCAATTTTACGACGAATTCTATGAACTATGGCCCAATGTTTGCGGTAGTTGGATTTAAGAAATTTTGATATCGTAATCTTTTATAATTGAATTATCTCAGTTGTTCATAAAAAATATTATGCTTTTTTTTCATTCATTTCTATGCAGCATTGCTCTGCAAGCAACATTTTTCTTTCATTTTTATGCAGCATCGGTCTGCAAGCAACAATTATCAAGAAAACTAGTTAAATTTGTAAAACTATGGTTTCAAGATCATTCACTCTATTTGATTGTTAAAGAACGATTTCTTCTAGAGCAAACATACGAAAACATTCTTTTTTTACTTTGGCAGGTATTAGAATAATAAACTTAAGATTGCTTTTAAAATATGTTAAGAATCCAAATTTTACTGAAACAAACTGCATTTGGAAATATATTGAGTAAAACCAATAAAACCAGAAAAAAATATTAAATGATAACAAGATATCAGAACCAGTGATCAAAATTCATAAACACTTTAACTGTATTAATGTTTGTTTATTTCAATAAATATATAATTTACCCTGGATCTAAAAAACACAAGTTAAGCCCTAGGAGTTTGCAAATTGGCCTTTTCTAAATTCACTAGTTTAATTTGACTTCGAAGCGAAATGAAAAGCTGAAACTTACAAAAACCATCTCATTTCTTAATTTTATCACTATAAAAATAAGCTTTGAAATGTAATTATTATGCTTATTTTGTCAACTTTACATAAGTATATAATATTTTAACAATTAGATATTATTCACTTTTCGAAGTAATTCTAGCCAAATATATCTTCGTTTTCCAATCAAATATATCTTATTTTTTCACCGGACATATCTCATTCATTGCAGTGAATAATATGATAAATTTAAGCATAGTCGTTTCAATACAATGTTTGTTTATAATAGAGCTTCATCCGAATTTTTAGATTGCATTTTGTTGTGTCGCCGATCTTCGTTCGTTAACCATAACAAGAATTGAGGTTACTTTCTGCCTTTCAATGGTAGCACCTCAAACTTGAGTAATTAAAATTTATTATGATAAATTGGGTTATATAAATTAATGAATAAATCAAGTACAAGTTCAATAATACATATCCAATGTTATAAATCAGATAACTGTAACGATGACAACATAAAGAAGAAAGGAGATTAAAAAACACCCGATACAGATGTCCAACCACCTCGCTGAAGCACATCCTTTATAATATAGCTTTAACATTCAGCAATCTCTTTCTCCGCGTAGCGAAGGATCTTAGTACAATTGTGCGACTACGAGAAATAGCGCCTTCGTTAGCGTGTGTGAATCAAATGGATCCCTTTTTTAGAGCTCCTAGGCACAATGGGCGAAGAATTTTAGCTTACATTTTACATTGCACAATAAATCTATACATGCAACACATATTCAACAATATCAAATTCAATTTTTACTAATTTCCTGGTTCTCGCGATTTTAGCGATATGCTTTATTTCCTATATTGCCTATCTTTTTCATACATCGTCGAAATCAAATCAGAATAACCGAATGATTTTCATAATCATTAGGTGTTAAGAAAGCAAAGAAACCGAAGTTGTTTTGAATCTCGATCTTCTCAGTATTTTGAATTATATGATTAAGTTAGGATGATTCAGCTTCAAATGTCAAACAAATATGAATGGAACAAAGAAAATTGGATGCCAAAAAATATTTTCTGTGAAGCAAGAACGACTAAATAATGATTTAAAAGTTTACAAAAAATATCAATAAAGTGAGAAGAGGATATGCAGAAAGAATTAGTATGTTGAAATGAATCAAATAATTGATTGCTTTAAAAGAAAACAAAAATATGTAATTATCATATTTTTGATATTATCATTCTAAGTTTCGAACTTTCATATGAAACACTTAACTATCAGACTAAGTTCCAACTGATTATTTCACTAATTTGCCTTCTTTAAATGATTTATTTGCTAGCCGTGACATAATAATATTTATTGCTTGTTTTTTTACTTATTAGTTGTGATGCACATCGTTTCAACATGATATGTGCACATAATTTTCTTCAAAGTTATAATGATGGTATAAATGATAAATTTTAAAGGGTTTAATTGATGAATAAATTGAAAATAATTTTAATTTAAAATCTACTAATTTTCAGAATCCTACATTTCAGGCATGGATTCATGTGAAGTGCGGAATCGGACATTGCGATTTGTCGATCATATTGTTTCAGCAAAATAATTATTTCTAATAATAACAATTATTATTTTGTATTTGGTAACTGATTAAAAGTTTTAGATAATTAGAAATCAAATTTTTTAGGTAAAGAAATTAAGCCAGCTTTAGATATTTTGTTTTCAGTTATAATGAAAACCCGCAAAAATAAAAGTCGAGAACTGTTCTAAATTGAAATATTTTTTAACAAATCAAAGTAAGAATTGCGTTTTATTATACTGTGCAAACTCCAAAGCTTATCTGTGCAAAAATTCATTCGGAGTAAATTTAAGTTCAAATGGTACAAAATAAAAAAGCAATGATAAACCAAACAAAAGATGCATAAAGCGATATGCCTTAAAAGCATAAATATTCTAAATTTATTTGATACAACAAATATACGCACACAAAAAATAAAAAAAAAAAAAAAATAAGGACACAGCATAACAAAATGTTATGGAAATGAACTGCGTTTGAACTAAATTTAAGAAAACAGGATTTTGAGTAAAACTCATTTGAAATTTTAATTATCACAAAGATACTCTGCTCATTTGAAATTTATTTTGAAACAGTTTGTGAAAGTTTATTTTCAAAACAAATGAAAATTTTATTGGTTGATTGTTTTATCTATCAGAATCTCCAGTCGGGACTTCATTTCTATATCAAATTATGAATTCAATGAAATTTACGATCATATCAACATAACTTTATATGCAACTATCATCCTTGTCAACTGGAATTTATTCATCAATTAAACTATTTAAAATTTAACATTACGCCATCATTATAACTTTACAGAAAATGATGTGCACAACATATCATGTATGAAGCGATATGCATTACAGTTAATAAATAAAATAATTAATAAGTATTATTATGTCACGGCTAGCATATAAATCATTTAAAGAAAGCAAATCAGTGAAATAATTAGTCGAAACTTAATCTGACCATTAAGTGTTTCATATGAAAGTTCGAGACTTAGAATGATAATATTCAAAATATGATAATTTTTTGGCATCCAATTTTTTTTGTTCCATTAATATTTGTTTGACATTTGGAGCTGAATCATCCTAACTTAATCATATAATTCAAAATACTGAGAAGATCGAGATTCAAAACAACTTCGGTTTCTTTGCTTTCTTAACACCTAATGATTATGAAAATCATTCGGTTATTCTGATTTGATTTCGACGATGTATGAAAAAGATAGGCAATATAGGAAATAAAGCATATCGCTAAAATCGCGAGAACCAGGAAATTAGTAAAAATTGAATTTGATATTGTTGAATATGTGTTGCATGTATAGATTTATTGTGCAATGTAAAATGTAAGCTAAAATTCTTCGCCCATTGTGCCTAGGAGCTCTAAAAAAGGGATCCATTTGATTCACACACGCTAACGAAGGCGCTATTTCTCGTAGTCGCACAATTGTACTAAGATCCTTCGCTACGCGGAGAAAAGAGATTGCTGAATGTTAAAGCTATATTATAAAGGATGTGCTTCAGCGAGGTGGTTGGACATCTGTATCGGGTGTTTTTTAATCTCCTTTCTTCTTTATGTTGTCATCGTTACAGTTATCTGATTTATAACATTGGATATGTATTATTGAACTTGTACTTGATTTATTCATTAATTTATATAACCCAATTTATCATAATAAATTTTAATTACTCAAGTTTGAGGTGTTACCATTGAAAGGCAGAAAGTACCCTCAATTCTTGTTATGGTTAACGAACGAAGATCGGCGACACAACAAAATGCAATCTAAAAATTCGGATGAAGCTCTATTATAAACAAACATTGTATTGAAACGACTATGCTTAAATTTATCATATTATTCACTGCAATGAATGAGATATGTCCGGCGAAAAAATAAGATATATTTGATTGGAAAACGAAGATATATTTGGCTAGAATTACTTCGAAAAGTGAATAATATCTAATTGTTAAAATATTATATACTTATGTAAAGTTGACAAAATAAGCATAATAATTACATTTCAAAGCTTATTTTTATAGTGATAAAATTAAGAAATGAGATGGTTTTTGTAAGTTTCAGCTTTTCATTTTGCTTCGAAGTCAAATTAAACTAGTGAATTTAGAAAAGGCCATTATTAAAATAAATAAACATTAATACAGTTAAAGTGTTTATGAATTTTGATCATTAGTTCTGATATCTTGTTATCATTTAATATTTTTTTCTGGTTTTATGTTTTACTCAATATTTTTCCAAATGCAGTTTGTTTCAGTAAAATTTGGATTCTTAGTATATTCAAAAGCAGTCTTAAGTGTGTTACTCTAATACCTATCAAAATAAAAAGGAATATTTTCTTATGTTTGCTTTAGAAGAAATCGTTCTTTTACAATCAAATACAGTGAATGATTTCTTGAAACCATGGTTTTACAAATTAAACTAGTTTTCTTGATAATTATTCCTTGCAAACCAAAGCTGCATAAAAATGAAAGAAAAATTAATGCATAATATTTTTTATTAATAATTCAATTAGAAAAGATTATGATATCAAAATTTCTTGAATCCAACTATCACAAACATTGGGCCATAGTTCATAGAATTCGTCGTAGAATTGAGATGAATTAAACCGGCTTCGCCAAGCCAATATTCAGGCAATCGTTTAGAAAACGGCTTAATACCAAATATCTGTCTAGAAATAGAAAAAGTTGTGAGGTTTAAAGAGTTAGTTTCACTAAAACCATAAAAAAAAACTGAATCTTCGAACCTGAATATCTCTTCACTATTTGTAAGCCATACAAATTCTTCTTTCAAATAAAATGCGATAATATGATGGCTTTCGAGGAAATTTAATCCACGCTGTAAAATAAAACGTTTGGAAGAATGCATGCAAAACCGATAATAAATAATTAAAAATTGGAAAGGTAAATAAAAAAATTCACAAACTGATCTAAAAACAGTTGATAAATCATTACTTCCAAATAAAATGATGATTTTGCTGAAAATCAACTTGACTGATAGTTACAATCAATTTAGATCAGCTAAATTAAACAGAAATAAACTGAAGGAACAAATAATCAGAATGAAAAAATGAAACCTTCCATTCTAAAAGTTTGTTTCTCAGTTCTCCTTCATCGTTTGCTTCTACAAAAAACGTCGATGCTTCTACATTGCTACCGTGAAATATTATGAATGAAAATATCCAATTGTACCTAAAATTACGATTACACAATACTGAAAGCTAATATTCATTGGTTATTTATATTCTATTGGTTCGATATTTTTTTTTGCAATGTTTTGTCAAAATGTAATTTTTTTTCAATCACGTTCCTGCAATTATTGAAATTTTTACACCATCTCATGCATATAATAATCGACTTACCACGGATAATGAATCGGGTGATTGCGTATAACATAACAAATAGATAAAGGGCGATTTTTTCTGGTCGAGAGAATATCAAAATTCATTTGCGATTCTATTGAATGCCATAGATCGTCTGAGAAAACGAAAACTAATTTCGCTCCTTGCTATAAATTGCAATTGATTTGTTTGATTATACGATAAATCTGTTTAGCAGTGAAATATTATCGAAAATAAAAATACTTTGTTATTTAAATTAATGACGACTAATAAGAACATTTCGCAAATTTAGAAATGCTTTCAAATTTTAGAAAAGAGAAATATATGTAGTAATCATTACTATTGCTGTCTTCCATCCGTTCTCATCAGGAATAAAGTACCTGCTGAAAAATAATTATTATTTTAAATTTCAGGCGCCAAATCACTGTATCAAGTTATATTTTTGAACAGATTCTACTAATTCAGTTTTTAATTTCCAATTAATTAAAAATTATAATAGTTATCATCAATAAATACAGCTGACAATGATATTAAGGACAATGATAATATGTAACATGATGTTACAAAACAATGATAAAATTATTCTGTCAGATTTTCTTTATCAAAGCATTTCAATATTATGCAATATTTCTATCACTATGTAAAATATCAAAAGATTCAGAAATAATTAAATCATTTCATAGTTCAGAATGATTCATATCAGCAAATAAATACGAACAGATGAAAAAATTTGTTTTCAGTAAACATGTAACTGACCTTGAACAAGCAGTACCTTGGAAATCAGCGATACCTGAGACGTACGCTTTTGGAATAAGTATGGCATCTCGTGAAAGGTTGCTGTCGGATTTATTAACTGGGAAAGATGATATTTTATTTTATTCAAGCAAACAAAAATGAAATTTTGTAATTTTAAACTAAAATAAAACTGCTCGAAAAATCAATAACTGAGAATTGTTTTGGCAGAAATACAATATCCTTGAAATTACTTACAAGCTGAATATATAATTTCAGGTATAGGGAAAAACGAAGGCACATGTAAATACATGCTGCTAGCTAGTTCACATTCTACCGATCTCGGATTATTGCTATCATCAAGGAAAAAATCTGATGCCATTCATCAAGCTAAAATAAGCCAAATTTTTAACTTAAATTTTTTCTTTGATTATTGATAACTTTCTGAATACTTCGTTTCGGCATCCAGCAATTAAATTTTTAATTAACTGAATGAGATGTATTTCTGAGATTTCAATGATATGAAAGAATAAACTTACATTAATGAATTCTAAATGTGATGATGCAAATATACTAAAATAGTTGACTTAATTAAAGATCAAATTCTATGCATCTGCAAGTTTCAGAAATAGAAACTAACGGCTAAAAAGTCTTTATATATATCGTCAGTTGTTTCATATGTAGGAGAGATCTGCTGATCAGTTGTACTACTTATTTTGCCATTTATGATAATCAATGGTTTAATCCGTTTTGTAACACTTCGCTCGCAATTTCGCAAAATGATATACAACTTCTTCAATAAGAAATTTCAGGAAAAACAGTGTTAACTTTTATAAGTTAATCGTTTCATTTTATTGAAAAAGCATTATTGGAAATATATGAAAATCCAAGAATATCCTGATGAATTGAATGCAAAAGACAACTTGCATGCCGAGAGCAAATCTGTGTTGTTGAGAGCTGCGAAATATTTCACTAGTATTTCCCGTATCGGATGAGCATTCACCATAACATATAGATATTCGTTGTTTCCTTCTTCTAAATTAATTAAAAAGTTAAATTAGTAACAGGATAAAATCGTCAAAATTTACCTGTTAAATTCATCGGATCTAAGTACTCGATAACTTCGTCCGATCCGTTGCTCGAATGTTCGCTAGCTTTATCGAATTCCACATTATTTATTTCGTCTAAATCATTTAATTTTGCATTGTTAAGTCAGCTAAATAAATGAAATCCCCAAATTTACCTATAGGAGTTGTAATGATTGGTATGCCGTTGATAAAGATGGAACAAAAAGAAACGAGTAACAATGTGAAGAGAATTTGTTTCATTTTCGAGAATTTCCATGTACAAGCGACCATATTCGAAGACTTTTAATAGCTAAAAAAATTAGGTAAAATTGTCGTATTTCATTTATCAATAATCAAGTATTTTCATTTTTAATCAAGTAATTCAAATTTGTCATGCTTACACATTTCGTATAATATTTATCAACAACTTTGTAAAATTCCAGATATTTCCAAGCAAAATTTAACATTCTCTTGCAAATTTTAGGAACTGAACCAAAATGAAGGCCTTTTTGAATCGATTTACTTATCACGAAATGAAATAAGTAACATTATGTAATTATCAGGAGACAGAGAAAATATCCAAATTTTTTATCTGTTCATAATAAGCGGAGTTAAAACATGAAATTCGCCAAACATTTAATTTCTTTTTTTATTTTACAAAATTCATATAAAAATATCACAAAGGACTACGAATGATTCCGTCTGTAGATAGGAAACAGATAATGAATTATTTGACGCCGAAAAAAGAATTATGTGCTGTTTTAGTTATATATTATTAAAAAAAACTTTGACTTCAACATTTTTCAATCTTATTAGCATATAAAACTCATTGCGTGAAACAGTCGATGGTCTGCGATGAATAGAATTGGATTACTTGCAGTTTTATGGATAATTTCATTCTTCTACTGAATGAAAAATTTATTTTTTATGTCAGTGAAAATAACTGTAATCTGTCTTTTATTATTTTTTCCATGTCATACTTTTTATTATGTATGATTACATAATCGTTTTTGACTTCAGAACTTTGAGAAGTTCCCAACTGCGTCACATTTTTAATTCGTAATGTTGCCATCTGGATCTTCTCTTTTTTATGATATCAAATTGTCTTACGCCAATATCATTGAATGAATATTAAATTCAATATCATTGAATGTATCATTGAACTTATTTATTAACTTATTGAACTTATTTGTAATTGCTGCATCCGTTGGTATATTATCAAATTTATTGTAATAAACATTTTATTATCCCAAATTTGAGATTGGTATTTTTGGACTTTATTTTTGGCCGTATTTTGGAGCTTAAATAGAAGTAAAGAATTTGCTACTCTGTATTATCCATAACGCAAGAAAAATAAGGAGTATCTTTACTATATAAATTGACTATATTAATTATTATATTCGTCTTACTTTGATTTAACTTTGTTTTACAACTTACTCTTGAAATTCAAATATAAAATTCAATAAATATTTATGATCAACAATATTGAAAACAAGCTTTCAAACAAACAGAATAATATCAGAAATTAAAGATGACATGGAGTTTGGAAAACGACGTCAGCATCAGAAACCATAGAAAATATTGAAAAACAATAATATTTGTTGACCAAACAATAAACTAAAAAAACTTCTGTATTTGTTATTCGCAGATTACACAAGCTGTTTTGCATTTCTTATTTTGTTCTGGACATAACTCTTCGATTTATTTCTTCTAGGCAGAACAGGAAACAGTCATAAAAAATAGATAAGAAAGTTGGCATTACACACTTATCATAACATATTTTTAAAGGCAAAATGAACAGAACATTATTGTTTGTATTGGCATCCTTGTAATTGGCATCTTTTGTTCATTTTGGCAAATGATATTCCATACGTGAAGTCATGGCCGTCGGAAGCATTTCTTAATGATGATATCAAAATCTACGATTATTTGCTTCATTGCGAAGTAATGCATCTAATTTGAAGTAAAAGTTTGGGGTTAAAATTTTGATAGTTCACATAGGAATAAATTAATCTATACGATGATAATGTTCTTTAATAATTCTGCATCTACATCATGTTATTGAAAGCTGCATTGATGCGTAAATTTCCTTAAAAATCTTTAAGATTAACATAAGAACTTTATTAAATTTGAATTTTGCCAGCTAAAGCATCATTGTTTGTTTCAGCATTCTTAAAAATCTGTAAGAATAACATAAAAACGTTATTAAATTTGAAGAAATAATTTTTACAATTTATTTGTCCTTTCTGAAATGTCATTTGGAAATTATTTCTGAAATCAAGAAAAATATTTGCTGTAAGAAAGAATAATGCTGAATTAATTTTATCAATTAATTTAGATCACAATATTATTTAATCCAATGTTAAAAGTTCATTCAATCCGTCCTTAAACTACATTCATCCAATTGAATGTTAAATCGCGATCGATGTTTAGTTCCGATTACAACAAATCTTACAAAAAATCGCAAAATCTTCATTAAATAAATTAACGTTGTTGGCTATAAAACATGAGGATTTCATGTTTTTTTTTTTTTGCATTTCAAAAGCAACTGCAAAATAAACTTAGTCTAAAAATTTGCATAGCAAATATGAAAATTAATATGGTTGATTGTGATTCATTTCGCGAGCAAATGAACTACAATCCATTTTGAATCATTCAATTTGAGATAAAAATTGTATCAGCCTTATCATTTGCAGCGAAGATTTCTCGTATTATCTAATTAAATATCGGCTTTAATTTATCCATCCATCGATTTATGCATCTTTTTTTTTTTAAAGAATTTAATTTTTTTTTAGAATTTTTAAAGAATTTAATTTCAAAAATATCAGATGAAAAATAAAAACTTTAAGTAGATGCATGTCTCTGAAACATATTTTATCTCGCTGTTGAGCTCAATGTCAATAGAATTTAATAACGGATATACCTCTTTGCCACAGCATGCATCATTAGAATCATCGAAATTAAGAATTCATATAAATAATCTTTCTTCTTTCTCACTTCATCCGTTATATTTAACAATGCAAAAATATACAGTGTTACTCGAATAATTAAGATGAAATAATTTGCGTGAAACCATTGAGTTCTATTTACCTCAGTTAGATCCTATTACGATGTCTTTTAATTTATTTCTTTTTTTTTTGCTTTTGATAAGTTATTTTTAATTTTGCGGCAATATAAAAAGAATGGCAACATCAAGCAAAGGAATAGTGATGATAACAATAAATGAAATAAGAAATACTCAGTTTTGATAATTTCCTCGTTACCATAAACGTGTTATTTGTTCTTTTTTTTTGAGACTATGTGTAAAAAATATTATACATAGTCTCATATACACATGATAAGTAACGTGATAAATTTGAATTATTTGAATAAGAATGAAAATGCGAAAAATAACTGGAGTTTTTATAACTAAATTTTTTAATTGAAAACAATGCTTTTTCTTTTTCCTGATTCCTCATAACCTATTTCCTTCATCTATTCTGAATGCACCTGATTATATATGCTATTCAATTTATTTTATAAAGATAAAGAAAAGGATTGAGACAGAAACATATATAAAGCAAATCGAAAATGGTCAAATTCTGTGATGAAAAATGACAGTGTAGCCGTATACAATAACAATTTTGACATGGAAAAAAATAAAAAGGAAAACAGATTACATTTATTTTCATTGATATTCTGCGCATATTTCATTCCTCTTTAAAGGAGAAATGATTTTTTGAATATAAGATTAAAACTCATACGACAATTCATTTTCATAAAAATACAGAATGCCGGTTATTCTCGAATACTAATAATTACTGGCAACCATAAAGTTTCGAAATTATAGCGTACAAGATAACAATGGTATGATAAATTTGATGTTTAGCCTTTCATTTAAAAAAGAAACTTATATTTAGTGGAAGGATGGAATTGTCAATAAAACTACAAAAAATAATCTATTCTATTTATTTCAGATTATCGCTGGTAACACAATGATTTTGGTATGTTAATTAACTGAATTATTCAAAATGTTAAATTCAAAATTTTCAATTAATTACATGTAGCTATTGCAGTATAAATTCTTTCATTTCTCCAGCACTGAATAATTCAGTTGATTTATTCATAAATGATAACATTCGTAGCCGTTTCTGATACTTTTATATCAAATTTTATAAAATTAAAAAAAACTGAACTTTTGGCGAATTTCATGTTTTAACCTTACCTATTTTTGACATATAAGAATTTTGAATATTTTTTCTAACTCACCTGATAATTACATATTACTAATTATTTCATTTTATAATAAGAAATCGACTCAAAAAATTCCTTTCTTTTTGGTTGATCTTAAAATTTGCAAGAAAATGCTAAATTTTGGTCGAAAATATCCGAAAATTTATAAAATTACTGTGAAATATTATATGAGGACAAATTTGAATTATTTGACTGGAAAAGAACTATTGCAAGTAATGATTTACATGAAGTACCGTAATTTAATTTGATCGTTTTAGTTCTTAACAATCTTCGGATATGACCTCTCATATTTCGAAATTTTCGGAAATGAAACAAATTGTCATCACATTTGTATTTGCTTCTCTTTGTTCCATTGTAATCAAAGGTGCACCAATCACTACTACGCCTAAAGGTAAATTTGAGGATATCATTTATCTAGCTGACTTAACTATGCAAAATTAAATGGTTTAGGCGAAATAAATTGTGAAATTCGATAGAGCTAGCGAACATTCGAATAATGGATCCGACGAATTATTGAATACTTACATCCGATGAATTTAATAGATACATTTTGACGATTTTATCCTGTTACTAATTTTAATTAATTTAGAAGAAGGAAATAACAAATATTTATATGTTATGGTGAATGCTCCTCCGATACGGGAGATATTAGTGAAATACTTCACAGCTCTCAACAACACAGATTTGCTCTCGGCATGCAAGTTGTCTTTTGCATTCAATTCATCTATTTAATTTGCGAAATTTTCACTAATTATATCGCTTTTTTCAATAGAATGATAAAGTCAGTTTATCACCTGTAATCATTTTTTCTTTCAATTTTTCGTATTGGAGGAGTTGTGAATCGTTTAACGAAGTTGCAAGTGAAGTGTTGAAGAAACGGATTAAACCACTGATTATTAGAAATGGTGAAATAAGTGACACAAGTGATCAGCAAATCTTTCCTACATATGAAACAACTGATGATATATATAAAGATTTTTTAACAGTAAGTTTCTATTTCTGAAACTTGCAGATGCATAGAATTTGACTATATTTCTCTTTTGAAAATTCATTTGCGGATGCCGAAATAAAATATTCAGAACACTACTAATTACAAAAAACTTCGCTTATTTCAGCTCGATGAATGGCAATCTTATTTTTTTCTTGACGAATGCAATAATTCGAGATCGGCAGAACATGAACTGACTAGCAGCGTATATTTACATATGTCTTTATGTATACCTGTGCCTGAAATTATATGCTCAGCTTGTAAGTAATTTCAAGAATTTTATTTTAATTGAAAAATATTTCTCAATTATTCATTTATCTTTCAATTTTATTTTAATTGAAAAATAATAGTTTCATTTCTGTTACTTAAATAAAATAAAATATCATCTTTTCCAGTTAACAAATCTGACAGCAACTTTTCACGAGATGCAATACTTATTCCAAACGTGTACATCCCAGGTGTCTCTGAATTCCAAGGTGCTGCCTTTCCAAGGTTGGTTACATGCTTCATTGAAAGCAAATTTTTTCGTCTTTTTATCATTATATATTTACCGATATCAATCATTCTAAAATATGAAATGATTTAATTATTTTTAAATCCTTCGATTCCTACGTAGAAATAAAAATACTGCATAACACTGAAATGATTTGAAAAAATTCGAAGTTTTGAAGGAGTAGTTTCATTATCGCTTTGGAACGTAATTTAAATTTATTAGTAGATCAATTTTTTCCAAATCATCATTGTACTTAACACCTTCGTCAACTGCATTCGACTGGTGACAATTATTGTAATTCTTATTGAATTAGAAATGACAAGCAGAATTAGTAGTGTTTTATTTGCGGAAAAAATGATTTAACCAACGATCTGGCCGTTCATCTGAAATTAGTGATAATAATTATTTTTCAGCGGGCACTTCATTCTTGATGAGAGCGAATGGAAGACGGCAATAGTAATGATTACTACATATATTTCTCTTTTCTAAAATTTGAAAGCATTCCTTAATTTGCAATGTTTTTGTTAATTATCACATAATTTAAAGAACAAAGTATCTTTATTTTCGATAATATTTCACTGCTGAACAAATTGTTCGTATAATCAAACAAATCAGTTGAAATTTTCAGCAAGAAGCGAAATTAATTTTCGTTTTCTCAGATAATCTATGGCGTTCAATAGGATCGCAAATGAACTCTGACATACTTTCGATCAGAAAAAATTGCCCTGTATCTATATGTTATGCTGTACGCAATCATCCGATTTATTATCCGTGGTAAGTCGATTATAATAGAAATTTTATGTCAATAGAATTTGGGAAAAAGATTACAAAAATATCGAACTATTATAAATAACCAATGCATATCAATTTTCAATATTACATTATTATAATTTCAGGATCGATTTTAAGTTTTCATTTCTTATATTTCACGGTATCAACGTTGAAGCATCGACATTCCTTATAGAAACAAACGATGCTGGAGAGTTGAGAGAAAAACTTTTAGAGTGGAAGGTTTCATTAATTTTCATTCTATTATTTGCTTGTTCAGTTTAATTTGATCTAGTTTAGTTGATCTTAATTGATCATAACTATCAGCCAAGTTGACATTCAGCAAAAAGTTGATGTTTGTCATTATATTTATATAATTTATCAGTCGTAGGTCATCTTGAGAACTTTTTTATTTCCCTTTCCTTCCAATCATTTTGTTTTACAGCGTGGATTAGCTTTTCTCGAAAGCCATCATATTATTTCATTTTATTTAAGAAAAGAATGGATATGGCTAACGAACAGTGAAAAGATATTCAGGTTGGGAAAGTTCAGTTTTTTTTCTGTATTTTTCAGCGCATCTCTTTAAATCTCACAACTTTATTTCCAGAGAGGTATTTGGTATTGAGCCATTTTCCGTACAGTTGCCTGCACATTGGTTTGTAGAAGCCGGTTCAGTTCATCTTAATTCTACGACGAATTTTATAAACTATGGCCCAGTGTTTGTGATAGTTGGATTCAAGAAATTTTGACATTATAATCTTTTATAATTTATTATCTCAGTTGTTTGTTCATAAAATATTATGTGATTTTCTTACAGAACAGAATTTGTTTCGAAAACAGTCAAAACTATTAGTAACATTCAAATTACACTGGATTATCGAAAAGCTGACGCTTATTTTTAATATTTATTCATTTCTAAAAATCATTTTTTTTTGTGCTTTAACAAATGTTATTGAAAGCAATACAGATAAGAAACTGAGAGTAAAAGTTTGGGACCGTAACTATTCCGTTACTTGAAAGTTAAACTGCTGAAAGCGACAAATAATGCAATTTAAAAATTACGAATTACTTACATATTGCGGATTACTAAAAAAAAGATTCAAATTTGTTTAGGTTTGTTTAGATTTCAAAAGTGTAACTTAGATTTGTTTTTTTATTTAGTGGTTTCAATAATGCTAAAACCGAACAAACATCTGTCATATGTCTGTGCATGCTTGCAGATGATTTCATATAATAGTAATATTGAAATTTATAGAATTCAACTAAGTGGATTTCTATTTCTATCAGTCCACAACTAATTTAATTCCAGCTAAATCAAATATTTTTTTTATTGTAAATTCATCAAAAGAATGTGTAATTATTTAAATTATGGAAAGATAAAAGAAATAATCGAAAAACGCTTGACCGAAGCTGAAGAGTATAAGTCACGTTGAATAATAAAACGATAATAATTGATAGATATGTAAAAAATATGGACAAGTTAGTCACTTACAAATTAATTTAATTCGAAGCAAAGAGCCTTGTCATTATATCGCGTTGCATCGTCAAATGGCACAGAACAAATACAACATTCCTAAATCTATTTTCTATTTCTTACTATCAACTGTCAAATAAAAGCGGCAAATACCCACTGCAACAACGATTTTAATTTCTGAATGTGAGAGACCATTCTTAACAAAGAAAAGAAAATTAAATAAAATTGGAATACTTGATGTAATTATTAATTACGGTGCATAGATTTTTAAATTTCCCAACTAATTTGACCAAAAATATTAATCAGTAATTATCTTCCAGTAAATTTCGAAATTTTTGATCTTAAATCCAATTCCTATGATAAGAACTGAACACTAGAATTCTTCAATTTGATTATCAAGAAGTTAAATAAGTATTATTGGAAACGTAATGAATGAAGATAGGATTCAGAAAGTTTAATCAATTTTTAATAGATAAACGACTAGCGAGAAATTCTTTGAAATTTTTGGAACAAATTTACGTAATTTGATATGAAATATGAAAATATTAGAAACAACTTCATGAAAGTAAGGGATATTGAATACTTCGAGGTTGAAGATGAAAACTTATGTGCCGTTTAAATCACGAATCCTCAAACAAATACTGTATTAAGACTGCAAAACCTTCTTTTTCTGATAATAATGGCAAATTTCCAATAATCGCTCATCGATTTCTAGAATATGTATAATTTTTCTTTTTATACAGCATTGGTGTGCAAGGAACAATTATCAAGAAAATTGATTAAATTTGTGAAACTATGGTTTTAAGAGATCATTCACTGTATTTGATTGTAAAAGAACGATTTCTTCTAAAGCGAATATTTTACATTGATAGGTAATGGAATTGCAAACTTATGCTTTTGAAATATGTTGAGAATCCAAATTTTACTGAAACAAACTTTGGAGAGATATTGAGAAAACCGAAAAAAAAACATTAAACGATAACAAGATATCAGAACTAATGATCAAAATTCATAAACACTTTAGCTATATTAATTTGTTTATTTATTTTAATGAATATATAAATTACCGTCAATCTAAAAAGCAAAAGTTAATCAATAAAACTTTGCAAGTTGGCTTATTCTACACTCTTTAATTTAACTTGTTTAGCTTGTTCGAAACAAAATGAAAAGCTAAAATTTACAAAAGCTATTTCACTTTTTCAATTTATAACTTATAAATAAGCTTTGAAATATTATTATGCCTATTTTCTCAATTTTACTTATGTACATAGCATTTTAACAATTACGCTGTATGTTATTGAATTTTTTGGAGTAATTCTAGCTAAATATATCTTCGTTTCCTAATCGAATATATCTTATTTTTTCACCGGACATATTCATTGCAGTGAATAATATGATAAATTTAAGCATTGTCGTTTCAATAAAATGTTTGTTTATAATAGAGCTTCATCCGAATTTTTAGATTGCATTTTGTTGTGTCGCCGATCTTCGTTCGTTAACCATAACAAGAATTGAGGTACTTTCTGCCTTTCAATGGTAGCACCTCAAACTTGAGTAATTAAAATTTATTATGATAAATTGGGTTATATAAATTAATGAATAAATCAAGTACAAGTTCAATAATACATATCCAATGTTATAAGTCAGATAACTGTAACGATGACAACATAAAGAAGAAAGGAGATTAAAAAACACCCGATACAGATGTCCAACCACCTCGCTGAAGCACATCCTTTATAATAGCTTTAACATTCAGCAATCTCTTTCTCCGCGTAGCGAAGGATCTTAGTACAATTGTGCGACTACGAGAAATAGCGCCTTCGTTAGCGTGTGTGAATCAAATGGATCCCTTTTTTAGAGCTCCTAGGCACAATGGGCGGAGAATTTTAGCTTACATTTTACATTGCACAGTAAATCCCTACAACGCATATCCAATAATATTAAATCCAGAATAAGGGGATTACTAATTCTTTGATTCTCCTCGCGATTTCAACGACAACTTTGTTTGAATTTACATAAAAGTGGAATTTTTAAAATACATTATAGTTTTAATAAATTAAATTGAATTTGTTATTGAAGTTATGTAATATTGAAGAAGAATGTTGAGAGATATGAAACTTCGATGGATTATTTATATTTTTAATTTTGAATTTTTAATTTTTCTAGATATTAATCTTGCATATTTTTGGAATAAATGTTGCACTATTTTTCTAAGCCATAATTTTATAGTCTAAAAAAACTGGAAACAGTGTGATATTCGATATGACTTCAATATTATGAAGATAGATTCATTAATTATCAAGTCTTACACAAATTTGCTGTCTTTGTATTATGTATTGCTTACTTTTAAATACAATATATGGAATTTTCGTGATGCATCATTTTTTAAATAAAATTTCGACAATTCAATTCGATGAATTGTAAGCAATATCCAATCATTTTTTGAACGCTTAGAAATGCATTTTAAATTCATCGGAATATTCCAATGCCATATCCTCAGCAGCAATTTTGATTATCGAGATTATTTGTTCGATACGTGGTAAGTAAGCATTTCTCTTTTTATCCACTTTTTCTTTATTTGCATGATTTGCGTGATTTACTTGATTTCGAAAAAATGAAATTAGAAGCCAGCTGTTGGTTGTATGAATAATCGGATGATTATATTTTGTATAATCTTAGAAAGTCATTACTGATGTCATCTATTAATCGTTTTGATAAAACAATTACTACTTCTTTTCAATGTTTAAATGAAGATTATAAATGAGAAAGAAATATTCTGTCACAAGGAATTCAACAACCGATCTTTTTGATAAACGAAATAAGTGAAAAGCGTAATCTGCAGCATATCAAGTAAAGGAAAAGATAAACAGAAAAGTTATGACAATACATTTATTCAATATATTATGTATTGGATAATACCTGAAATTTCAAAACACACAAACTGATGTATCATATACCCCAGATTTTGAATAATTTCAGGCTCTCTATCATATTTGCTATGATTTTTTACAATTTCAAAATTCAATAGATCAAATTAAATTAGGTATGCATAGCTTTTCTTAAATTCTTCAGATTTTTTAAATTTCATTCTATGATGGTTCAGAATGATTATCAACAAATGTTGAAACTAAAGTTATATACACATCTTTTCTGAAAAACCTCTTTGCAACAAACTGTTAATGTCATAGAAAATTTTATTGAAAACTATCTTATAATCAAGAAATTAGAAAAAAGTCATAAGAAAATTTATCTGTTTTCACTAACTTATATTTCGTAGAATCCTGAAGACATGTATTTGATTTATCATTTTGAATAATTAATTCAGAATGAGATAATTCTTCCTTCGAACGAAGGATGATAGTTTTTTTAATATGTAAAAATCTATCATTAATATGTAAAAATCTGCATATGTAAATATTTATTTTTGCCAACTGCTTCTATCTAATCATACACACATCACAATTTACAGCAAAAATGAACTGAATAGTTCATATTAAATACCTTTTTAATTACTTCCAGTACCGAAAATAAATCTTCATAAAGATATCATTTGGGAAAAATTTAAAAAAAGTGACAGAAAAAAAAAGAGAAAAAGCTGTCGATCAGAGTTACTGATTAATTAATATATAGTTTTCCAATAATTGAATTTGTATCCGAACACTGTAGAAGTTATATTATCAACTATCACTGATAAAAATAGGAAAAAATTTGGCTTAAAGTTTTTTATAAGTCATTAAGATGAAATAACTTCAATAAGTTTGAATTTCAAAATTTCAAGCGATTTTAAATTATTATACTTTTAATTCGAATTAATTTGATTCTGATCGACATAATACGATATGCATGTACACATGGTTCAATTGCTTCCCGAATTGCCTATTTTAATCGCAATTCTATTTCATTCATGAGTGAGAATGATTTTAAAGAAGCGATTATCATAATTTATTACTATTAAATACTGTCAGTAATAATCTTTAATAAGCAGTTAATTATCAAAATGATATTTTATTGTTAAAAATTAAGAAACGTCACAAATTCCTATCAAAATTCAACAAATTTCGCTGCCAAAATTCTTTAATATAACCTTTTTCATTCTTAAACTAAAATTTGTGATTATTCCTCTCATTTTTTAAAAATAATAGAAGTTTATCATTTTCTAGTATTTCTAATAGAAAAATCATACATTTTATAAGATGTGAACTAAATGATTGTAAATTATGCCTTTATAATATTTAAATTAAAATGCTCTTTATACTCATACAGGCAGTTACAAACGTAAAAAAAATTTTTTAAACTAAGTTTTGAAAAAAATAACCTAACTTAATTTTTAGAATAAATGTTTTTTGCTTGGTAAAAATCTTTCAAAACATTTAATTTAATTGCCAGTTTTTTTTTATTATAATTGGAAAAATAATTTATTATTCGATTAAGAAGGAATAAAATGATTGAACTATAAAATTCAAATTTCAAAATGCTTTCTGTTCATTAAAATCAGACATAAGGGTGAGAAAACTTGGAATTATCACGTCAAAATCACGTTATACATAGATTTCTCTTTTTTTTTCTTGTATATTTTCACGTAGTGTTTACTGCATGTGATGCATGCAAGTCATACCGTAATATTTGACGTATGATATTTTTCGGAAAAAGTGTGCTCATTTCGAAATAATTGGAAGGGTTAAAAGCGATGTGAAAAGAAACATTAATATGAAAATGAAAAAAATGTGCTGCATTTTAATTCAAAAAGCATTACGTTAAAATCAATCACAAATTTTAATTTCAATATTTTTTGCCAAAAATTTAAAATTCGGAAATTTTTTTAATTAAAATTTTTGGATTAATTAAAATGAATGATTGATTTTCATCATTGATAGAAAAAGTATATGTGCATATTCCTTAAATTGTTCAAATCGGAAATTCTTTTTGAAATAAAATTTTCAATTTGCATCAAATTATTTTATAATGATAAAGCCAAGCCAAAGATTTTTTTAAGCGAAACCGATCCATAAGCTTTTTGCATTTGTTTTGTAAATAAATGTATACAAAATAGAAAAGATACGTATTAAATTACTTTACTTCTGCAGAAAAAAAGAAATCAAAGCTAATTTTTTCTTTTAAATTAAAAAAAAAGAAAGAAAAGAAAATGGAAATAGAACTGTGATCATATAAAGCAAAAGCAGTGCATAAGAAAAATGATAAAACAAAATGATCTCCCAAATGTGATAATATAGATATAGCATATATGCAAAATTAGATTGACGATGGTGCAATCGAGAATTAATTAGTTAATTAAATGAGTTGTAATAGTTAAATAAAGTATTTAAAATGTAAATAAATGAGTTATTATTTATGATATAATCTATATATATTATATGTGTATATGTATGCATATATGAATGATTAGCATGTTTTAAAATGATTAAATAACTAATCTTAACAAGTAACTGATTATTCGAGTATAAATTTATAAAGAAATTGATGGATAATAATGGATTATATAGGAAGAGTTAACAGAATTCTTGGCACTTCTTTTATACTAAAATAATTAAGAATTTTTCACTGCTGCTGCTATTATTATTGTTGTTGTCATTGTTGTTGCCGTTATTGTTCGTTGTTGTTGTTGTTGCTACTGCTGCTGTTGTTGTTGTTGTTACTGTTGTTGTTGTTGTTGTTGTTTGCTGTTGTTGTTGTTGTTGCTGTTGTTGTTGTTGTTGTTGTTGTTGTTGTTGCTGTTGTTGTTGTTGTTGTTGTTGTTGTTGTTGTTGTTGTTGTTGTTGTTGTTCTATTATCAAATTTTAACTAACAGTATGACTTGAGCGTTGAATATGCGATGCACGTTCCTAAAATTAATAAAAAATTTTCCCAATATAACTAAAATTTTATTTTAACAAAATGAAATCTCAATTAATTTGTCTTACTGTAATCACAATGCAAAAAAAAAAGGACTAATCAAGTAAAAACTGAAAAAAATTAATTCCCATTTAATTGGACACATAATTAACCAAATTATGTACTCAATTAAACAATCAATTAAGCACTTTACTTAATCTTCTTGCGCATATAATTTACTTGAATATCCAATTTAATAAAATCAACCTGCTGTCTTGTTTATTAAAAAATTTAATTAATAAAAATTGAATCACCTCTCCTTCTTTATTGAAGAGAATAGTTTGTACATTAGAACCAACTCCAAATGAATCTTCGGCATCATAGACCAAATGATCAGGAGGACTATATATTCCTTGGCCACGAGCCCAAATCTATAATTAGAACGTTTTTCGGTGATGAAACACTTTGCTTTAATTTTTTTTTATTAGAATACGATATCATTAAGATGAATATCTTATTGAAATTTCATCATACTTATTATCATAATGCAGAAGTTGGATCCATATTTTAGATTCCATTCCGAAAATGTTTCTACTCTATGTAATCAATATTTACACAATATTTCAAGCTGTGGATTTCGGAGGAAATCTAAGTTTTGGATTCTTGAAATAACACTTTATTTGATTTTATAAATATAAGTAGAAAAGTTACCTTAACCGATTTTCCAGGTTTTAAAACGAAATCTCGTGGAAAGGTGTATACAACTTCACGTTTGCCATCAATTTTTCGTTTCAGCCTCCATTCGCCAATTGGTTCCTCTTTGGAACGGTGTGTGTTTTCGAGTAAAATATATTTGCCATCTGATGCAGCATCCTGAAATTTTTATGTAAACAATATCCTGAAATTTCGTACCTAAAACAAAAGTTCCAGTTCCTTTCAGTTCCTAATGTATAATTTATGTAAATTCTAATCTGCATAAATTGATAAAAATTAAAATAACTATTAATTTGAAAATATTTCAATTCATTTTTCAGATATACGGTGATGACAATATTTTGGGACAAAAGAAACCTGTATGGAAACATTTCCTTTTGCGGAACGTTGAAATGATGTACGACTAGCTGTTTCACCTTTCAATACACGGATACTTTCTGAAATAAAACAAAAGGAAATTAAAATTAAAATTGAAATTTATTTTAAAACTTATTTTAATTTTTTTCTTCATACGATTTAATGCTTTGCAAAATGTAAAAAAATTTGAATTATTGAATATTACCTCTTACGCAAATTATTTTTAAATTAATTTAAAAATTTCACGAGAAATGAAATTATTAGAAAATACTAATTAAAATCGATAAATATAAACTGTAAAGCTAAATTGTTAAATTCATGATATTAAGTATGCGAATTAATTATTCAAATGTATTCGCTATCTCGCAAAAAGCGAAAAAGAAAGCATTACCATGCGGAGATTTATAAAAAGACATCTTCTTCGAGATTTTGGGACGAAAAAAAATTTTTGTTAAAAGATGGCAAAAGTTTTAACAACACTCAGATAATCGAATATTATAAATTAACAATTTAAAATCAAAAATGATGTTGTTAGTTTGAGATGATGAGGAAAAATCGAAAAAAAAATAAAACAAGTTTTTCATTCAACTGTTACAATCAAAAAATTGAAATATTCCCTTTTCATACAATTTTGAATCTTCCATTGCTTAAAATGTAATCATTAATGTTTCAAGAAATTTGATGTAATTAATGCCTTTTAATTTGAAATTTTTTATTGCCAAAAATTTTTGACAATAAAAATAAAAAATCAAAATGCAAAATGCTGAATAATTCTTAAATTTCTTAAAACATTTAAGCTAAAATTTAAATAAGGTTAAAAGAAAAAATCTCACCAGAATCATTTCAATTTTAATTGAAAGAATTGATTCTAAAGAAATAAATTAAAAATTCTATGCTAAGTTTATCCTGCGGCAGGTAATTAGATTTCGAATGTCTAAAGGTGGAATTGTCATAACGTAGGAAAAGACAATCATTTCCACTACAAAGTTTTAACTTTTATCAAGTGAAAATTATGCGGGTTGCATAAAATTATCGCCATTCAACTAGCTTATTTCATTTCTTTAACTAGCTTTTTAGATTTGATACTGCTGAAAATCTTTCTGTTCCTGAATATCGGAAAGATTTCCGGAAAGTGTTTTCATCGCAAAGTATTCCCAATGTTTTGGAAAAAGCGACTTTGATCAAAAATTAAAGCAAGAAAAGTTTTTGTATTTTTCTTCAAACATCAACGAGCTAAATGATAAATGATAATACAAAGATTAATGATTCAAAAAATGATTTTTGCTTTTTCCAATTTCTTAATTTTTCCGAAAATTTGTTTATTCATGAAATTTTACAATAAGTTGACAATGAAATTAATAATTATTAAAGAGAAATGAAATAAGTTTCAAAAGAAAAAATAAGGGGAAAAAAAAGGAAAGGTATATTTACCGGTTTCACCAACTTCAGTAAGGCCATGAGTTTTGACAACTTGCTCAACAAGCTGACGTAAGCCTGCACGATTCTCTTCACCTTCAAGCATTTTTCGATAAATTGCAATTTCAGCATCCAAAGTCTGAAAAAAAATGCTAAAAATTGGTAATGAAATGAATTTTTCGAATTAATGTTTTAAATTTTTAAATCAATAATTTCGTCTTTCGTTCCATTTCTTTAAATCATTTCAATACAGTAATCATTGCAGAATCTTTTCCAGTAGTACAGTAATAATTTAATAAACTCTTTAATAGAATCTTTAGTAATATGGTACTTATTTAATAAATATTTAACAGAATGTTTTTAGCAGTATTGTTTTTTAGATTAATAACTTTTTAAACTAAATAGCTTTTTGGTTAATTTCAGATTTTACAATAGTGTAATGTGATTCCATAGTCTTAAATTTTTACAGTATACGAAGTTGCACTTTAAAATTAAATTTGCACAATATTGCTCTTTCAATAATAAGACAGAATAATCATTATCTATGATTCATTAATTTTATTGATCATTCTAGCGAAAACATATGGATCATGAAATACAGTCAATGAATAGGCATTAATCAAAATGTACTATATCAGTCGCAGAAAAGTAGTACTGTACAAAATCACATGGATATAAAAGCTTTGTAAATTTTTATTTTTGATCAGAAAGATAGCATCTATGCTCGATTAATGATTTTATCGAAGCATGCAGATCAAAAATAAAATATAATTAATAAATAGGTATTAGTTTGAATGTCTATACCTACAAAAACAGTACTGTATAAAACGTTACATACATATGGGCCTCATAAATTTTCATTTCTCACTAAGCTTTTCAATTTTTGATATTTCATTGAATACTACACACTAATTTTTGATGAGATTTTGTTTAAGATGATAAATTTAAATTTATTGACAAACTTGTTTAGTATCCAAAAGCATTTGTAATTCCATCATAAGCGCTTGGCATTCTTCACGCATTTTGCGAATTTGAGAATCGCGATCCATTTAGGGCAGCTTCATAGGATCGCTGATCATCTTCCAATTGATAATTCAATTCTTGCATTTGCTTTTCCAATAGTGAATTCTGTAGTTAAGAATTATTTCCAATTTTTTTCGTAGGTTATTTTAAATTTTAAATAAAATATAGCTGATTTCATATCATAAATTAAGACTTAAATTTTTTTTAATATAAAAATCCTATAATTAGGAGTAGTTAAATTTTATAATAATTTGAATTTAGTATAAAATTTCTGCTGTTTAAATTTTCAACTTTTTCCTTAGTTTCTATTTTTCTCATTTTTATCGCTTCACTTTTTTCCTTTTCTATGTATCAGTCATAAATTCCGCAATTTTTTAAGTATAAAATTTGATAGATGTTGCAATAATTTTGCGGAGAAAATTTGATAAATAAAAAAGTGAAGTTCAACTTTGTTTCCTTTAGAAATGTTTCGAAAATTCTTTGCTATTCAATTTTCACTTTTTATAAGTTCATTTTTTCCTTTTCTAACAAATTAAATATTTTTTAATTAGAAAAGTAATTATTGAAATTGAAAAAAAAGAGCTAAGATTGATTTATAAGGAAAGCTTAGGATTAATTTAAAGAACAAAAAATGGGAAAAGAAGTAGACCATACACGTCCTTCAAGATCGGCTAATTTTCCACGAAGTTCGGAAAGTTGGACACGAAGTCGTTTCACTTCCTCTTTGGCATAACCTTGTTCCAAATTTTGTCTTGTTGATTGGGTTTGAATTTCTTGAACTTTCAACTTATACCATGATTCCATATCCGTTCGATTCATATTGCATATCTATTATATCAGATTTAATTTATTCATTTCATATTTTAAATATAATCGCAAATTTAAAAATGAATTTTTATCCATTCTAATTCAAAATGTTCGTAATCGATTATTCAATAAACTGTTAAAACAACCTAATTTTCTTTAAAATATTCAACAAAAGGTCGAACATACTTGATCATATTCAGCACGAATATCACGAATTGCTGATGAAAGCTCATTCTTGAAATATTCACGATTTTCCGGTGTCGTATCACGAGCAGCCATTGCTTGCAAATCAGTGATTTCTTGATCATGCACACGACGCATGAAATCAATCTCTTCCAATAATGTTTGCACCTGATTTTGCAAATCGATCCGATTAAGCGTTTCTTGATCCAAATCCTAAAAAAAATCCAGAACTATTTATAGCTTTCTCTTAGAATTACTCTGTGATAATATACGATTCTGTCCGATTCGTTCAATTAGTAATTTTTGAATATCCATAACTGATAATTGATCACTTCGCGATAGTACAAATATTTTTTTGTTTCATTTATTATAAAATCTTTTGAAACTTTAATGTTATGATACTAATATATCATTCAGAGTTATAATTATAAGATCCAAAAGCTGCTACTGATTCGAGATATGCTCCTCTCATTCATGATACAGAATATCAGATGATAAATTATTAAGATTAATAAGAATATAGCAAATTTTACAAATTTCTTAAAATACATTAGAAACTTTACTAACCGATCTCGCCTTACTGAGCTGATTAGCGAAATATAAGTTATCTTTTTTGATACGATTTACTTCCTCTTCCAAATTACTGACACGACGTCGCAAAAGGTTAATTTCGGCTTCCAAATTGGATAATTTCGCCTATATTGTTTGTAGGATGAAGTAATCATTGGTTATCATGGTTATTTATGAAAGACAAATGAAAATTAATAATGGATCATTTCAGCTTATGGATTTTCTTGGTACCATAATATGATAACTCATTTCATATCACAGAGCGATTGATCAAATTAAAAGTTGATATAAATAATAATCCAAAATGTTAACGAATACTAGTTATATAAAAATAAAATTTAATAATAATAAACGACTATTAATATATAATGATTGATTATATTATCGATATACTTTTTCTTCCTTCTCTATTCAGATATAAAGAAATGATAACTTATTTCTTATCATAAATCGAATTGATATCATTTTATTTTTTTTATTATTTTTATCTGTCTTTATCTTTATGTTTTGCTTCCTCATTCTATCTTTATCCAGTCCAAATATTTAACTATACAAGCACTACTTTTACAGTACTGATAAGGTTTGCAGAAAAAAGAAATAGAAAAATTAATCAGTATAAACATAATTAAATCATGAAATCCAGAAATCCAAACTCACCAATAAGTCATCAATGAGTTCTCGATCAGCTAGATGTGCGCGAAGTGCATCGTCATATCTATAAATTGATAATAATCTTTTTTTTTTTTTTGCTTTCCTGATAAAGAAAATAACTGAAAGAATTTGAATTTTTAAATTCATATTTAAAATATTCTGTTAAATGATTATTGCAATATTACCGCTTTCTGTATTCTGTTAAATCATCCATCAACTTCCGAATTCGCTTTTCCAAATCTTCGCGTTCGCTGTTCGTATCGTCTATTATTTTCCGTGCTTCCTAAAAGATTGAAATAGATTGAAAAATACAAACTGATAAGTAATCAAATCATTACATTGAAAAATCATTAGTGGAAAAGATAGCTAAGATTATTTATTTTATCATACAAACATATATTAATAGCTCATAAATTTCTTTTAATTAATATTAGCAAATTTTAAAAATTATTTGTTCCATTTAGAATATTCAAATTTTAGAATTCAAAATTTTTTTTTAGAATTTAAAATCTTCAAAAAATAAATTAAGTTTTAAGATTTATATGAAATGCTATACCTGTATTTCGCCTTCATACATTGAACGAACGCTGACGGAATCTTTTCCCCAACGACTACGTAGTAAATTCAATCGGCGGCTAATTTACGGTTTTGCGCTTCGAGAAAGCGTACCTTGAAAAGCATACCTTTTTTTGCATTCCTTTAATTCCATAAATTTATTAATTTGTTTATTTACAAAATAAATTTATTTGTCTAATTATTTTTTGTTTATCAATTTCTTTGATTATTTATTTACTTGGATTGTTATTTACTGATTATTTCATTTGTTAATTTATCAAATACCTTTTCGATGTACGATGCAAGACGATCATTCAAATCACTCATCTCTTTCTTTTCTCGTTCACGTGTATCACGTATTGTTGATGCGGCATTTTGTCCAAATGGTGACAGACCACTACTATGCAATGAAGATGATCCAATTTCTGTTACGGTTTTCAGAATCCTACCACCGGATGCTTCAAATTATAATTTGTAAATAATACCAAAAATTTACTTCCTAATTCGATCCGAAATTTATAACTTTAATTTGAATACTACACAATGAATAATTAATTACGATATTCAGAAATTATTCATCAATTACAGATTTAATCGAATCAATTCTGCTTGAAAATATAATCAAATGAATAATATTCAAAAGTATATTTGAAATTTAAAAAGAAAAAAAAAGTTGAAAAATAAGATTACAATATTGTGAATTTGAAAATTTAAAATAAATTTATAAAATTTAATTAAACAAGTGGAAAATAGAATACTTACATGTTGTTATACCATAAGTTGGACTAGACATAGGTCCAATAATAGTTCGGCTAAAAGCTGGCCTAGCAGAAATTGTACTCCTATAATCCGATACCGAAATTTCATCCATGCTGCTGAAAAAAGAATACAAATACAAATATATATGTATATATTTTTTATAAAATATTAATTAAATTTCATTTAATACAATTTGCTTTAATAACTTTCAAAATTACTTTAATCAATTATTCGTATTCAATTAGTGATTAATTATGAACTATATTAAATATATAATCAATTTTATTGATTGATCACTATTAAAATTATTTGCTTATCGATTAGATGAAGAACGTTAAACTTTTTCATTTGAACTAAATAATCGTACTATTTATTCATTTACTTATATTCAAACTACCATATATCTCGAGTAGTTTCTAATATTTTACGGAATACAGGTAAATTTGAACGTATCTTCCAATTCGTACGTATGATTATACTTTGATGCCATCGTATAAATTTCAATGAATAATCGCATCGTTATATATATTAAAATAAATTGAAGTAAATGATGAAAATACTAACAAACTATGATATATGAATAGAATAGCTAAAAAAGAAAATAAATTATATATATCAAAATAATATCAAAATAAAAATTGATCTAAGTATTAAAATAACAACTAACAATTTATCGAGAACAGAATGTAAAATAGTAAAAGTAAATATAAAGTATCACTCAGGAACAATATGAGCTGGACTGGCTATAGAATCAAACTCAAGAAAAATTATCAGATCAAAATACAAATATGAACTAAATAAGACAAAAAATAAAAAAAATAAAAAAGAATATCAAATCCATCCTTAAATCAAAAACTGAATCTTATCATAATCACCATGACAATAGATTCTAGAACTAGAACCAATAAAATGTAAGAAAAAAAGATGAAAGACAATTAAAACCAGTAAAAATCAAGGTAAAATAAAATGAACAAGATAAAAACTTCAAAGTATCATCACAAACACTAAACCTACCTGTATCTCAATAAAAATACAATAATAATTAACGCCATATTTAAAAAGAAAAAAATAATTTAATTATTAAAATCAATATCTTATCAATATCTTATGATAATTACATGTTTATTTTCTCAATCGATATATCACAGCATGAGATCTGCATGTTGCTATTGCTATCACTTACAAAAATTTAATATAAAACAGGTAAACAATTGTTATAAATGTTGCAAAACTTGTTAATAACTTATCTGATTTATTCTCACTTATTTTACCTGAATTTATTTACCTGCCCAATTCTCCTCTTTTTTTTTCATTTGATCTCATATGTAGTGTATATTTGTGATTCATATAATATGCTTAGCAACATTACGTTATAATATCTCGTTAATACTTATTTGCTTATAACAAGAAACTTTAAATTTAAAAATAATTGCAAATTCCAACTAAACTTTCTTATTTCCTTTTTGCTAAATTTTTTAATTTTTCTTTAACTATTTGAAAGTTCCTATTTTCCTCATATCTTTTTGTCATTTTTCAAATAGTTGGAAAGAAAAAAAGAGCGGAGTTTTTATTAATAAGCTATGAATTTACAGATATAACTTGAAAGTGATTACATAACATTTTCAATATCATTTAGCATTTATAATACTTATTCGAATACAGTATTTTGAATTATTCATTATTCAATTAATTAAATTTGCGGAAAATAATTGAGAAACGATTAAATTTTTTTCGCATACATACTGTACGTATACAGTATACTTTTGCCTGTGCTGATATGTGATATGCGATCAATACAACATTTTAACTGCATAAATATTTAAATATATGGCATGTATTCATCCAATAACGACTAAAAATCATTGAAAAAAAAAAGAAGGAATGAATAATGATATGATAAGATCGTAGAAAATGTAACTGATAAACGATAATGAATGGAAGCATGCAATCACAAAGGAGTAAAAATTAAACGCTAATTAGTGGAAAAATTAGGAAGCAAAAAAAAAGGAAAAGTTACCATTTTCATTTTTCAAACTTAAACAAATAAGAAGTAAATTTATCATCGCTAAAACTATTAACAAACAATTAATAACATTTAACATTTTAAATTGTTTTAAAATGATTTGCTCGATAACCTATCAACTTCATTCTGATAACTATTGAGAGTAAGAGTAATAAAAAAAGAAACAAATCTTTTTTCTTATTATCATTACTGATCTAATTATTCATTTATTTCAATTCTTGTCTTATCATTTAATAACATTTAGTAATTTAATTAATTATTTAATTCAATTTCTGTCTTATCATTAAATACCATCCAGTGATTTAATTATTCATTAAATTCATTTCTTACCATTTAATATCGTTTAATTCAAGGAGTTTTTTTTAGTTAAAAAAAAATATTAAATTTTAAATTGAAAAAAATCAAACATTTGATTTACTTATCCTCTTTGCGAATCTAATTATTGGTTCAATTCAATTCAATTTTCGCCATATCATTGAAGTCAAAAATTTTTTGTAATTTTTTTTTAATTTGAAAAATTTTAATTTAATAAGAAACTGAGCATACATACATGCATGCATGCATGCATGTATGCACACATACATACATACACACGCACATAATATATGTATATATCAAAGCGATCAAAAAAATAAAAATGCAATAAAATATAGAAATGTTAAAGTATTAAAAGATAGATATAAATATTTGAAAAAAAGAACTGCAAATCGATAGAAAATATTTTCAGAAAAAAAGGTATAGAAGGAAGCAGATGTTAGTGCAAAAGTGATTATGAAGCCAAATTTGGCAAAGAGCCTAGTTTATTTGGAATGAATTGAAAAATGTACTGAAATAAAATAATCCATTAATCTTTCTCACAAAACGATTCCAACTAAATTAGTCCTTTCCAATATGTTCTTTTGCTAGCTTTATATATTAATACAAAATTAGTCAGATATTCTAATTCCAGGATAAAATGATATTTCAGGAATGATATGAAACTTTAGGGTGTAAAATAAAAGAAATTAGCATAATATAATGTTATCAGCTATTTCAATAATCATAAACGATATTATCAGAATATTTAGAAAGCTAGCCTTCGGTTTTTTCCAGCATTTTTTGAAAAATTATTTATCCAGAAATCCAAATTGCAAATAAAATAAAATTGTAGAAAATGTAAAATACATAATTAAAAGCTGGGATCATAATTTAGACAAAAACAATCAGTCAACTAAAGTTTATTTTGTAGAATGTCCTAAATTACGATAATCTCAATTTACGGTGCCCTTTTTTAAAATTGTACGGTATTTTCTTACTATCTTAATGAAAGGAAAAAGTAGGATATAATTTCATAATTTCAAATCAAATCGAAATTTTTTTCAAATCAAGTGAACAAATGAATATTCTATGATATAGTATGCTAATTATAAAAAACTATATGATTAAAAAATAGTACAAGATCAAGAGAGAAATTAAATGATCTAAATATGATATAAAATTTTATTCATATACATTTTAGCTCTAATATAATAGAAAAAAAATGCTGACTAATTAATGAAATAAAATGGCTTAATCGAAAGTACAAGTAATATTGAATTGATAAATTTGATTAAATGAATATATCGGAAATTGATAGATTCGATCAATCATATCAGTTAGTTTAAATAAGCTAATAAATAAATCAATTGATCAATTTCACGAAAATCAATACCTAATCAGGTAATATAACCTTCACTTATTAACAAAGTAATCAGATGATTAACTCATATATAATATCATCATGGATGTATTTATTATATGAGTAAGCAACAAGCTGCAATATTCCAAACTAGTTTTATGAAGTATTATTTCAAAATTGTCTGAATTTATATACAATATTTCCGTCTGTCTGTTTACCTGTCCGATGTCTGTCAACATATTTTGTGATATATTTTTGAGTTTAATGAGAGGGAAAAAAAACCGGCCTCAGCTAGTTCACTCATCAATGATACTTTTTTTAAAAAATTCAAAAGAAGAAAAGCAAGAAGAAATCAAATTTCAAATTCATGTATCATCGAATGTAACAAACAAACAATAGGCATTTAGATATTGGTGATGCCTAGCCTAGCGTAGCCTAGTATAGTTTAGCCTTTGTTAGTCTAATTTAAAATTGTTTATTTAAATATTTAAAATTTTCAATTATTTATTATTTTATTCCATAATGCAACGTTTATATCAATTGATGGAAAGAAGAAAATGAAAAAAGAAAAGGGAAGGAACGAAAGCTATTCAAAGTTGAAATGCTTAAAATAAAACAAACAAAACTTTTCATTTAACTTTTTTTTTTTGGAAAAGTTAACATTTAGATCTCTCTCTCTTTCTCCCTCCCTCTTTCTCTCTCTCTTTCTCTCTCTCCTTCTCTCTCCCTTTTCCTTTTCGCTACTCTTTGATTCCTTCTATTTCTTTTCTCTCCTTCTTTTTTCATTTTCTTTAATTTTTTTTTCCTTTTTTTTAAAATTAGTTAGCATTAAAATTTGTTATACATCTATTTTTGTAGAAAGTTGAAACATTTAAATTTCTCTCTATCTATCTTTTCTCTCTTTCTTTCCCACTTTCTCCATTTTTTATTTTGATTTTTTTCTCCTTTTTTTCAAATTTAAATTTATCATGCATCTATATATAACTTTGATTTTTTTCTTTTCTTTAAAATTGTTGCATTTAAATTTATTATTTATTCATATATATATATATCTTTCCCTCTCTCTCTCTCTCTTTCCACCTCCCTTCTCTCTCCTTTTTTCACTTCGATTTTTTTCTTTTTCTTAACATTTAAATTTCTTATATATATAACACATACATATATAATTTTTCTTTTAATTCATTCTCTCTCTGCATTTAATCACATAAATTGCTTAGTTTTTTTTCCTTTCTTTCATTCATTTCTGTTTTTTCTTTTCTTTGTCTATTTTTCATTTCTACATTTGTTGATATATTTTTTAAAAAAATTAAAAAATAAACGAAAAAGTTAAATAAAAATTTTTAACATTAGATGGAAAATTCACATTTGCAAACAAATTATTTTTTTTAAATATTTTTAAATCAAATTCCTTCCCTTTCTTTTCTCCTTGTTATTTCCTCTTTTGTTTCGCTACCTATTTCTCCTCTTTTCTCTTTCTCCTTCCAATCAACATTCCGTCTTCCTAACTACTTTTTTCCCACCGCCTAATTAATAATTCCCGAATAAACAAGCTATAAAGGTAAGGAGAAAAAAAAAAAATTGGGTAAAATTCAGACAGTAAAATTCAGACATTTTTTTATTTTCATTTCTTTCAGCAATTTGATAAATTTAAACTTTGTTGCAAAATAAAAATGATTCAAGTTTGATTACTTTTATTTTCGTTGATTTTTTAGATTTAAAATTAACGTAAAAATAAAAATATAAACAAAAAAAAAAGGAAAATGATAAAGGCAGCAGATAATAATGATAATATCATAATAATGATAATATCATTTTTATTTGTGCTATATCCATTGCTTTAAATTTATTGAAAATAATTGGCTGTTACTTTTCTTTTTTTCAAAATTTATAATTTTTTTATGTTTTTTTAAATTATCGTTTTCCAATTTTGAAATTTCGGAAAACTAATTAAAATTCGATAATTTTAAAAGAAAGCAAAAATTCTTTCAATGTTTCTAATTTAGTATTTGATAAGATTGTCTGTCGAAATATATTATTGATACTAAATTTTTTCAAATTTAATGATTGTCATTTCAATTTTTTAAAAATTAATATTAGCTTATTAAGAAATGAAGAAATGGAAAAGAGCAGAAAAGAATCGATAAATGAAATCAATAAAGAATAAAAATGAATAATAATATGAGTTTTTTAGTTGGACAAACTCTCGACCAATTAACGAGATTAATGAGTAAACGGACAAAAAGATTGAATGAAATATTTTTTTTATTTTTCTTTACAATAATTTGCCATTTGTTATTTCTAGCAATAAATCATATGTGATAAAAAAAGGAAAATAGCAATTGAGATATCTCGATAATTAAATGACCGAATATAATCTTAATAGATAAATTGATAAATTTGATACAAAAAAAAATCGAAATTAGTAAACAAAGAGAAAAACGAATAGGATAAATATAATTTTTTTGGGAGAGATATTTATTAGCTTTATTTTATTAATAAATTACATAGATAAAAATAAAAGGAAAATGATATCGAGAAATTTCAGTAATTGAACAATCCGTATAATCCCGATAATTCGATTAATAAGTATAGTATTCTAAGAAATACTGAAGTTATTATTATAAATTATATGTAATATATTTTATATCAATAATTTGAACATATCAGATAAAAATCTTCAAACAAATTGATAAATTTGATATACTGATCTTTATCAGATTTATCAAAAGTTTTCAAATTTCAGCTTTTGCTCTGTATATATAATCTTACGAATAACAACTATGCAATTGGATTTCTCACTGATAACTTAAATTCATAATAGAACAATTGAAATTGAAATAGACATATGTTTTTTTAAATTTTCTAGTAAAATTCTTCTGAAAATTTTATCCTCAATTGTTAATTTTAGTTTTTAAAATTAGCCAAAAAAAAAGAATTGGAAAAACAAAAAATAAAAGACGGAAAAGTTCAAAGAATTTAACATCTGGAGCTAAGCTCTTATGATCGGAAATGATTTTAGCATCTCGAGATTAGAAAAAAAAATCGAGAAAATCCACTTCATTCATTTTTTTTTTCATTCCTAAAGTTTATTTATTGTACACTTAGCATTTTTTCTCGTATCTCATTTCCCTTCGTTAAATTTATTTATGCGATTCATTCGTATAGCTCTGATTTACATTTAAATAATCGTTTTATTACTTTTTCATTTCTCTTTTTTTCATTCAATCTTTTATAGAATCGTTTAGTTGTAAAAGTAAGATTAATTTTAGAAATTTTAATGAAAATTTATTTCTCGAGAAAATTCCAAAATTCTTATTATCTAAAATTTGAATTGGGATAATCGAATAATTAAAATTAATTTTTGTGGTTTTTAGACAACATTTTTAAGAGGAAAAATTTTATTGGAAATATTGCAAAAATTAATGCTATATTTTATAAAATATTTGATAAAAATTAAATTATAATCTGCTAATGATATTATGATAACTGATTAATGCTGATATCTTCCAATGATATTTTCAGAAAATCCGTTTTTTTGAAAAAAGCTTTTGTTTTTCAAAAACAAAATTATTTCTATATATTAACAATGATGATGATAAAATAAAACTGCAAAAATTAGAATGAAATACAAGAATAATTAAACATAAATATTCTATTTCATGAATTAATATTTACTGTAAACATATGGAATATCGATATCGGGCAATCGCAAAATATTATGAATAATTGAATGGAATCAATATTTATTGATAAAATACGAACTATAAAATATTTATTAAGATATTTGAAATATCGAAATTTCTACAGTGGCTATGAAGATATATCAAATTATTTATAAATTATGAAAAGATAATAGTTTATAAAATAATATTATATTATTTGGATTAAATCTAAGATAGTGTCTTTGTTTATCAACGTTGTGTTAAATATTAAACAGTGATAAATGATAATATAATAACAAGATGGTATTCGTTGTTGATAAATATTACCAGAATTGGTGATTATCGAAACAACTGCATCAATAAGTAACTTCGGATGATGCAAACAAATCATTAGTGCTATAAAATTTAGTGAAATACTGATGATGACGATGATAACAGTGATAATGAAAATAAAAACAACGATGACTAATAGCGTCTATTGAAGTACTATGGTAAATCAAAATCTAAAGAGAATTACTGATAATACAAATCAAAAATTTAAAAAAAAACCGGCAATGTAAACTTTAAAAAAAAGGAAAACGAATTCTAGTATTTCAATTATTAAGTAATATAATCGCTTTAATAAAATTCCTAATACATTTTCTATTTCAAATGTTCGTAATTAGAATTCGATCAATTAAGAATTTAAACAGTAAATATATTATATACATTTTCAAAATAATATATGTTTAAGAGCAAATGAAAAATGATCGAACGTAAAAAGTTATTGTTTTCAAATAATTTTGCTAATTTCGTTTCCTTTTTTTCTTAAAAAAATGAGAAATATCTAAATGCAAATAAATAAATAATAATTTATTTTTTGGATTTTTAAAAGAATTTTTGGAATAAAAATTAATAATTTTATTCAAATTAGCAATGAAATGAAATAAAATCAATTAATTTAATTTACGGTATATAAATTGATTAATTTCACTTAATTAAGTTTTGCTTAACATTATGCTCACTATGATTGCATTAATTGGAATCAGCAATATTTTGAGATTACCGATAAATGTATGTTAGAAATGATAACTGGTTGATTTGAATTTAATAAATAAATCATATCAGAATATATCTGAATATTTAAACTGTTTTTGTTTTATGCATCAGTTATTAGTTTTATTTGTTTTTTCGAAGTTACGAATTAATTATATTCATTACAAATTTCGTTTCTCGAATTTCTTTATTACTGTTATTATTGCTATCATTATTATCAATGTAGAAATATTGAAATTATAAATTTCATTTATTCATTAAATTTGACTCCAAAATATTTGGAAGAATTCACTTTAAAATATTTAAAAGCATTGCTTCTAAATAATTGCTCATGTGAAATTGATAAAATATTTCTGAGAGAAAGCGGAAATTAATAAGATAATTGAAAAGATTTGATATAGATATTGATTATTGATATTAAGATTTAAATGAGAAGAAAGCAGATGATTTTACTATTTGTTAACAAATAATATAAATAAAGTTCAAAAAAAAACTTGAAAGAATTCAAAAATCTCATAAAAATTAAATGAGCTAATAAATTTTTTGGATAAACATTAGTTTAAAAAAATTGCAATTAAACGTTTAATGTTAATCTTTTTCATACTTTTAAAAATTATTTTTATTTTGGAATAAAATTTTCGCTAATTTTTGACAATAAATTAACGATGAGAGAAAACGAAAAAGAAAGAAATGGAAAAATAGACGAAGAAATGGTAAAAATTTTAATATTAAATTTAGTAAAAAAAATTATTAAGATACAACGAACATTTGAATAATACTGCAAGAAATCAGGAATGAATTACATTAGAGATATGTTTAAAAATCTATAAAAGAAAATTGCTACCATAATTAACCAAATTATAGTTGTAAAATATTTGATAATACTCAATTTAACCTATTTCTATTTTATTTACTGGCATAAAATGGTCAAGTACAGTATGACTGAATTGATCGTATATATTGACGCATTATTGAAATGGTTCTATCATATTGTAGAATAAAATTCACTGCTTCATTATAATATTCGGGAAAATGAAAAAATAAAGATAATGGAAGAATTTTTTTTCATTATTTATTTATTCAATTTTGGTTAATGTATACAGTAGGATAGGAATTGATCGTACTAAGTGAACAGGTTTGTATTTGCTTATGATTTATCGTAATATGATAGAAGTTAGTCATTTTGCGATGCGAATAAATTTGAATAGATTATATATATTCAATTTCTACACTCTAAATTAACGGTATATAGTATGGTAGATTATATAAACATTATTAGAATGTGTAATTAACTGATTTACTGTTAAACTTTGTTATCTACATACGGTACTGCATATATGATATGAATAGGATAAATTTGAACATATATGTCTTATCGTCAAATGAAACTTGAATACTCATTTGCCAAGATTACTGTAGAGTTTTGTGATGTATAACATTATATGATAATCATAGAAATGCATTATAGTATGATAAATATTTTACAGTATGATAAAATTCGCCATCAGCTTTAATGCATATACGGTGCATTGCTGTCAAATGAAGCTTGAATCTATAGAATTATTTACCGAGAGTACTGTAGAATTTTTGCAGCTTATGAGTAAATTTTTAATGCAATCTTCTAATAAAATACAAATTCCTTAGAATGCAAACATAAATGTTGACTTATTCAACAACAATGTTTATGTAAAAGTTTATTAAAGCAGCAATTTGTTTACATAATTACTTAATCTTGATTTAGGAAGAGAATGATTCCGGATAGTGCCTCAATTTTCACATCTTGAAACTTGCTTATTATCATCTTACCGGTAGATAATGTTCTTATCGTACTCATATACAAAAATGTGTATTGGTATGATTGTTAGAAAGTAAGTAATACTCTTATCGCATTATATACAAAAGTATATTCTAGTACGGCTGTTGATTATCAGTTGATTATAGTACTAATATGCAAAGTTATATTTTGGTACAGTTGTTGAAAATGTTCAAAAGCATTGATATAATAATTAACAAACAAAATTTTTGCTTTCTTGTGAGAATTATATGCTTAAAAGTTACTTCAATAAATTTTAATGAAAATTAATAAAGAAAAAAAGGAATGGAAAACGTATATATTATGAAAAAGAAAAGATAACTTCACGTAAGTGTAATTTCGCGTAGACGTAAAAGTAAGCAATCTCACGCATAAACACTATTCTCAGATGTGTTCTTCTATTATTATTTATAAGACAAAAAAATTTTTTTGTAAGAAAATCATAAATGAAAATTACACTTTCGATAAAATTTTTAGAACTTTTTGGTTGAGATATAAGAAAGTATAAAAAGATAAAATTCGACAGATAAAAAAAAGAGTTTAAATCTTATTGATAATATAAAAAAGTGAAATTTCGAACTTTTCCTCAATTTTTATTTTCTTTTTTTTTTTTTTGTTCAAACTCTTTTGCACAATTTTTTATTGGATGATGTTTAATGTTAAAGATAAATCACTATTTGATAAATTTAACTCAAATAATTAACAATATAAATTCTAGTTTTAAGATGAATAGATCGAAACTTTATTTTCTCAGCAATTTTGTTTTTATCCTATTCTAAATGTTTTTTTTTTTGCCAAATGAAATAGGAATTTATTATAATTTGTTGAGTTTTTTCCCAAATAAAATTCATCAAAAATGAAAATCATTTTGATTTGTTTATACTAAAACATATTTTAGTATCAATTTCAAAAATTATTTTATAAAAAGAAATTTAAATGAAATGTATTTGTTTTCATTTTTTAGCGTTGCATAATTTCATTTTTTAAATTTTTTTTTAAACGAAAGGATATTCGGACACTAAAAATAGGTAATTAGGGAAATACTTTTTCTTTGTTAATATTTAATAATTTATGTTAGTAATAATCATTGTTAACGCTATCACTGATATTTTTTGATATTAATATTGTCATGATTATTGTTATCATTGTTGTTGTTGTTATTGTTGTTGATGAAGTTTGCTGTTGCTGTTATTGTTAACAATATCATCGATTTTGTTTTTTATTATTACCATTACTATTATTTATATTGCTATTGACTATTGATATTATTTTTATTGTTTGGTTGTAATTCACTGCTATTTTGGTATTGTTTCTATAAATTATGATAATCTTATCGTTATTGCTATTGTTTATGTTATAAATGTTATCACTAGGCAATTACTACTTTTACTAATTTTCGTTTTTTTTATCAATATATTTTTTATCAATATATCTAATTATTTTTCGAAATTATATAAAAAAATATTCTAACAAACTTAAAATACTAAAATTTTAACATTTGAAACTAAAATTTTAAACAGTTTGAACAATTTAGTTTATAAAAATTCCAAAATTCTGAAATAAAAAAATAGAAAATTTCTGAGAAGTTTTCAATTTTTGAATAAAATAATCACCGCATTAAATAATGTTAACTTTAACTAAATTAATTTTTTAAGCTTAAATTACTTTTTCTAGACTTTTTAAGATTACTTTAAAGAAAAAATTTGCCAGAAACTTTTCATAAATATTTCTTCAAAAGTTTTTTTTTTTGAAAAATATTTTTTTTGTTCTAAATATTATTAAAACGTAATTTCGCCTTTTTCATTTAACTAATTATTTGGGATTTAAGATTATCATTCAATCGGATAACAAAAGTTTATCTAAAAACTTACCTTGGTTTTATTTCATCCTTTTTCTCAGCACCTTTCCGCTCCACTATTGTTGTTGTATATGTTTTCACAGTACCATCCATTGTTGAACTTTTTGAATCAGGTGTTTTACCGGAAGTGATTTCCTCAGAAAATTTCTAAAAGTTTCAAAATCAAATTTCCACTAATTATCACTTAAAATGAAAAAATTTATCAAAATAAGTTTGCAATTATCATTGCTCAAATTATGAAGTATTGTGAATTTGAAAAATACATTGCATATAAATTCGACATGATAAATGCAATTAAAAATTACATAACTTTAATCGAAAAAATTAAATTTCGATTTGCTAAAATTTTTTATACTTTTCATTTTTATATAAAATATATCATTCGCTTCGAAATTTTCCTTTCTCTTTCGCTTCTATTATCAATAAAATTTGATAAAATCTAAAATTATTGAAATATTTTTTTTTTAAATAGGCGAATGAAATATTCTAATATTTGATAAATTAATAGATAGATTAAAAAAAAAAAACGATATTTCTCAAGTGATATGATTTACAACTATTCTGAGATAAATACAACATTCTCACTATTACAAATTATGAAGGGATTTTATTTTATCATTTTATCAAAAATTTTATCAAAAATAATTAATTAAAGTTTTGCTCATCTGTAATATAATGCTTATTATATTGGAAGGATGAAAGAAATGTTATACTTTTAAAAATTTAAATAAATTATGACTTTTATATGCATGTAAAAGCAGAAATTTATTATAATTATAAAATTTATTATTTGATTTCTTTTTTAATGAATTTATCACTATCATAAATAATTGATATAAAAAAATTTTAACTTATTCTTTTATTTCAAATTCTAAAATTTGATTAAAATTGTAGAAATTTTCGACCAATTAATATTATCATAAAATTCTTGCTATCTGTAATGTTTTTTTTCCTATAAGGCAAATGATTTTGAAAAAATTTTAGTCGGAAAAATGTATCAGATAGGATAACTGATAGGAGTATTTGGAATGATCAATAAAGAAGATAATCAAATTCCTGGGGAAAATAATCAAATAGATTAAATTAAATAATAAAATTGTAACACTTGAAATATTGATCCACTGAATTGATTATGTAGTTCTTATCTATTTAATCACTTAGAATTAAAATTTTATAATTTTTATTGCAAAAATATTTATAATTTATTCAAAAAAATTATCGATTATTCTTATCAGAATTCATTTTCCCATTCAATTTGGTAATGCGTAATTCAAAAAGCTATGCTAAAAGTTATAAAAGTTTTTTGTAACTTCGAGAATTTTTCATCGTCTTCGCTTCCCATCGATAATGTTATAAAACTAATAGTCAATAATGAATAATAATTCAATAAATATAAATTAATAGATTAGAATAACTTCATAAAGTACAAATTAACAAATTAGGATAACTTAATAATAAAGTATAAATCAATGAATTAGAATAATTTCACAAAAGAAAAATAAGTATATAAATTAGAATTATTGACAATTTAATTTATGCCAAGTAATCGAAGAGAATAAAAAATAAACAAATGAAAGCGATTGAAATGGGATATTTCATTTTTTTGCTAGCAAAAAAATTAATAATCAAAATGAGACGAATTTGTTGTTTGTTCTATTAAAAAAGCCATTTTTTTTTATCATCCTATCATCATCATCATCATCCTATTATCATCATCCTATCATCATATCATCGTTTGATACGATGGCACATCAAACATATACATATATATATATATATATATATGTATGTTATGAAAAATGGGAAAAAAATTAAACAGTGAATCATTTCACATCGATATTCTTTTCAATGAATATTTTTTTTTTCTTTTATAACTAAAATTGATAAAACTTTCGTTCAATTCTATACGAAACATTTTTATGCAAAAAAAAAAATTCAAAATAATTTCGCTTATTTTTTTATTTTTTTAAAATTAAATATAATTTTAAAGAAATAAATGTTGCTAAATACTTTTTTATGTGATAGAATAAAATTAAACTTTCAAAGATTAACATTGTGTTATTAATTATTTATGCTGCGATATTTTAATTACAGCATGATGAAATACTGCGATATTTTAATTACAGCATGATGAAATACTGCGATATTTTAATTACAGTATGATGAAATTTAAGAAATACTGCGATATTTTAAACACAGTATGATGAAATTTAAATCTTACATTTCAAAACAATTAGTCTATTTTTTTTGTGCAGCAAAATATTTTTAAGCTTTCAAAGATTAATACTGCATATGCAAAAATATATATATGGCCAGAATATTTTATTATTATTTTATGATGCGATATTTTAATTATTACGGTATGATCAAATTTAGATGCTTCATTTTAAAAACTAAATATATTACGATATATTTAATTACGGTATGATAAAATTTAAATATTTCATTTCAAAAACAATGCATTCTCTTAGCATTCTTAGTTTATTATATCCTTAATAAATGTTATAATATATTTAGAATTTAAGTATTTCATTTAAAAAAAAGCTTTTAATATTCTTCAATGTTTTCGTGAATATGAAAATACTGAATCAACGACTTGGACCAGAAAAATTTGAAAATAAATAAATTTTTGACATTTCCTGACATCAAAATAAAATGTACAAATCAAATAATCGATTAAATTGGTTGATTGTAAATGAATGCATGGATTGAAAATTGTGAAAAAAAAATTCCAAAAATTCATTCAAAACAAAAATACCAACAAAAAAAAAATTGAATAATAAAATTGAATTACATAATAAATGAAAGAATTATTAATTTTATTTTTTACTTAAATAATAAATAAAAACAAAAATAATAATAATTAAAAAATATTTCATTCAAAACTTATTTCTTTTTCAAAAATTTTTTTGTTTTTTCTTTTCGTACAATAAAATTTACGATTTAATGAATTAGTAAAATAGAATAATTGTTATTGTTGTTGCTCGATACTGAAATTGAAATTAAAATTAAAATTGAAAATGAAATTGAAATTGAAATCGAAATTGAAATTGCTCGATAGAATGGGATTTCCTTTTTTTCTTTTTTGATAAAAAAAAATGAAGTGATGACAATCGAGAAAGAAAAAATAGCTCCGATTAAATTTTTCGTTTTTTTCTCCATCTTTTTTCTCCTCTTTTTTCTTGATTTTTATTTCCTTTCCCATTGATGAGAGATTAAAATTTGCAAAATTGACCAGTTGATACTGAAGGAGAAAGAGAGATAGAAAAAGAGGAGAGAGAGAGAGAGAGAAATTTAATCAAAAAATGAAAAGTACTTTCTCATGAGAAAATTACATTTTAAAAAATATATATTCATCATTCTTCCTACTGTAAATGAAAAATAGATAGTCACGAGAAAAAGAAAGAGGAGGAGGAAGAGGATGGAAGGAAGGGAGGAGGAAGATGAATGGAAGGAAGAGAGGAGGAAGAAGGAGAGAGAAAAGGAGGAGGGGAAGAGGAAAAGTGGGAGGAGGAGAAAAAAGAGAGGAAGGAAGTGGGAGGAAGAGAGGAAAAGTGGGAGGAGGAGAAAAAAGAGAGGAAGGAAGTGGGAGGAAGAGAGGAACAGAAGGATAAATAGTAGGTTATCTTAGGAGGAAAAGAATGATAAATAGCAGGTTATCTTAGGAGGAAAAGAATGATAAATAGTAGGTTATCATAGGAGGAAAAGAATGATAAATAGTAGGTTATCATAGGAGGAAAAGAATGATAAATAGTAGATTATCTTAGGAGAAAGAGGATGATTATCTTCAAAAGTCCATAAATCTACTCTATGATTTTGCGATGATAAATTGACATATGGAAATTTATAGTTGTAAACTTAAAAATAAAATGATACGTTTTAAAAAGAAGAGAAATCGCATCAATCCAAATTCAAAATGTGCGTTTGAAATTTTTTTTGATTTAAAACTTTTTGAATTTTGGCAATCAACGATAGAAATAATCATAATCATGATTTCGATAAATCAATGATAGAAATAATCATAATCATAATTTCGATAAATCAACGATAGAAATAATCATAATCATAATTTCGATAAATCAACGATAGAAATAATCATAATCATAATTTCGATAAATCGAGATAGAAATAATCATAATCATAATTTCGATAAATCAACGATAGAAATAATCATAATCATAATTTCGATAAATCGAGATAGAAATAATCGTAATCATAATTTCGATAAATCGAGATAGAAATAATCATAATCATAATTTCGATAAATCAACGATAGAAATAATCATAATCATAATTTCGATAAATCAACGATAGAAATAATCATAATATTTTTTGACAAAATCATAAAAGAAATTAATAATAATTTTGGTATAATTATGACAAAATTAGTTTCGATTTTAGGAAAACCATTATAGAAATTTTTATAATTCTTTTATAACAATGAACAGAAATAATCGTAGTTTTGATAGAATCATGATAGAAGCAATCATAATTCTGCTAAAATAAGATAGAAATAATCATAAATTAAGTATCGCTATAACATATTCAGAAATGGATGTTATCTTTAGCAAAAAAAAAAGAAAATAAAATTGAACAAATTTTTTGCACAAAAAAAAGAGCAAACGAAAAAGAATTTTCTCAAAGATTTATTCTCAATTTAATTATCGATTAAAAATTTTGGATATTTTTTTAAATTCCTTTTGATCATTTAATGGTTCACTAGGCTTTTCACTTTTTTCATTGATAATAAAAATTGAAATAAATTTTACAAAGAATAATTTCTTTTTCTATTTCATTTATTCTATCAAATATTTGAGTACAGTAATAGAAATCATCATTTTAATATAAAACTTTGCTTGTAAAATTGAAAATTTGCTTATATTTCATGCGAATTATTTTTAATTTTAAAATCTGTTAATTTAGTATAAAAATTAATTTATAAAATTGAAATTTAATTATATTTCTTATCGCTTATTTTTAGTTATTTAATATTTTTATTATTTTAAATGGATGAAAAGTTGTTTGTCGTCGAAAATTATTATTTCATTTTTGAGTAACAAATAATTTATGTATTCGAGTAAATTAGTATAATGAAAATAAATTTCGGATTAGAATAAAACCAAAAAGGAAAAAAATGGGATTGATTAAAAATAGAAAAAAAACATACTAAAAAGTATTATAAATTAATCATTTTACTTCTTTTAAACAATAAAATTAAAATATTACATTCCATCATCAGTTAATCAAATATTAACAAATTTATTCACTACGATAGTATTTGAGTATTTAAGTATTTGAGTAATAAAGAAGTTTTTCTATTTATATTTAATGAAATGTTTGCTTTATTTAAAAATACTTGCAGCACTTCCTCATTACAAGTGTTTTTTGTTTAATGTATTTTAGCTAAAACTTAAAATTTTTTTTATTATAATTAAAAAATAAAACAAATAACATTATTACACTTATTTTTGTCTTATTTTATAATAAATTATTTTGGCGTTTAAAATAATTCATTTGTTTGCATATAAATAATTGCTTAATTGAATTAATTTAAAAATTTAATAATACCTTAATTGATGCAGCAGGTATTGTTGCTGATACTTGTGCGGTTTTTTGTTGTGTTGTCATGTCTGATCGTTCCTTTGAACTCTACAATTATCATTTCCTTTATCAATTAATATCAATATTTTTATTTTTATTGAAATATTTCAACTTCTTGATCTGATAAGAATAATCATTTCAAATAGCAGAAAATTGATGATTAATAAAATTACGCAAAAAATTATGCTTATTTAATTATTCAACAAATCAAACTATGAAACACTTGTAATATGCATGTTGTGATAAGTATTTGATATGATAATTAATTCGTCGTTTTTTTTCATTTTCAAATATTTTAGCAATATGCAAAATGATAATATACTATGAATACTAATTCATATTAATTAAATAAATAAGAATTGGTTTTATTTGGAATGGATATTAAATTATTTTACATTATTAATCATTATAAGTATGCTTGCTTGCTGTAATTAATATTTGATATAATAATTAATTCATTTCTTTTTTAAATATTTCAAATGTATGTAAAGCATTTCAGTAGAAATTAATAGTATCAAAAATTAACAATATATTTTAATAAAATAGGAATTGGTTTTTGAATTTATAGGATTAAAATTTAAAAATGATAACTTAAAATTCCATTCCGAATTAAGATCAAATAATTGATAATAGTTCATTAACATCCTTTGGATCAGAATTTTGTAAAACAAATTTGCTGATTTAGTAATTTCATGATAAACAATAAAAAATTATGATAATGAATAATTGAAATTTCAACATATTTCATAAAGTTTACGATAAAGTAATTTTGTCTTTAAGAAAATTCCTGCAACGATTAATTTTTAGTGAAATATTAAAGAGATAAGAAATCATTTATGATATCAAAAGAAAATTAAGTTTGTTTAGTAATAAGTAAAGTTGGAAAATTTAAATTTCAAAATTTGTAATTCAAACTTTTCATTTATTAATTATAATCACTATTAAAATTTTATCACTGTGAAACAAAGTAAGGATCAATTTACTAGCAATTTTATCAATTTAATAAGAAAATTTCGATGAATTTGCGGGATGTCGGAAAGAAGATTTATCAAGTGATAATATATTCCCTGATAAATGATATTAAATATTCTGCCTTTCAAAAATAATCATAAAATGACTGAAAAAAAAATCCATGTAAAGGAATGGATGAAAAAAGACCTATGCTTAATCGAATAAGAAATGGGTAATAGGAAAAGAAGCTGAAAGGCAAAGGCAGCAATGATATGATGATAAGCTCAACTTTGAAGATTTCTTTATTTCCTTATCAAGATGATAAGCTTTTACTGCCTTCGTAAATTATCTATTGGAGAAGCCACAAACATACACACACATACATACATACACATACATATATAAGCACACAACATACACACACACACATACACAGAAACACACACTAATGAGTAATAACGCAAGCAGTCTTTAAACTATAAAATATTCTAAATTTTGAATTATTAAATAATTTAATTATTATAAATTTAAGTACTACGAATTCATTTACATAAATTAAAGAGGCAAAAATCGATTAAAATTTAAACAATATAAATAAATTAATTCATCTTAAAAACACTCAATAATTTTAAAAGAAATTAAATTAAAATATTCAATAATTTTAAATGATATAAATTTTTAAAATTATCATCAGAAAAGAAATGATATAAATGACCTGATAATAGCGAATTCGCCGCATATACATCATTTTCTCAAAATGCGATACGAAAATGATTGTATAAAATCGTTTTTAGGATTTGAAATGTTTGAAATGGTTTGAATAATAGATTGAGATTAAAAAAAATTATTTATATACGCACATATAAATGGACTAAATCATCTTTCATTCTATTAAAATTGTATTGTATGAAAAAAAAAGAGTCAAAGTTCAATTATTTGATTGATAGGCGTTGCAGAATTCAAAATTCTGTTCTTTCCAACTTTTTTTTTCCTCTGATATATTCAAAAAAATAATTTCCAATATTATCATTTTATTACTATTTATGCACCAATGATTTGTCTAACAATTCCCATCAATACTTGCAAAATGTCATCGAGAAGTTTTGTGAAATTTGTTGAAAAAAAAAGTTAAAAATCAAAACTTATAATATTAGACAAACGAGCTAATTGCAATTACAATAAAATAAAGTTAATTTAATTTAAGTAAGTTAATTTAATTTATGAATTAATTGATTAGTTATCCGTGCATGCTAGTTAACTGATAAATATGAACTGATTATTAATTATCATTTTTATTAATTAATTATATAAATATGAATTGATCATACCAATTACTGTTTTTGTTAATTAAATGCATAAAGTTGGATGGATAAAATGAATGTAATTCAATTAATATAAGTTAATTTGCAATAATAAAAACTATTTGACAAAAATGGCAATTAATTAAATTTTTTTAATAATTTTTTTTGAAATAATTTTTGGAAAATAAATAAAATAATCAATGAATTTTTAAACCAATGCGATTATATATTATAATATATTATATTATGGTAAAGAATTTTGAATATTTAATTATTTTAACAAATAATAAAAAAATGTTGGATATTTAAATTAATGCAAGATTAACCTGGCCAGTTGGATATTTAAATTAATGCAAGATTAACTCTGGCCAACTTTTATATTCCAATTTCCACTGCTTAATTTAATCTAAACTTTATAGATAAGTTTATATTTTTTTAGATTTAATTTTTGACTCTTATTAGACATACATATTAAATATAAATATATATGTATATTGGCTGAGTAAACATTTGCAAATCTTTACAGATAACAAAATTCATATCTAACATGCTGCTTTTTGTAAACAAAACTTTTTTTTGTAAACATTAAAAAAAGAAATTCATTCATCCTAAAATATATTATTACATCATAGGAATTTATAATCAATTTCTATTTACGGCAAAATATTTCTCATTCTTTTTCTTTTTTTTTGTATTAAAAAATTTTATATATAAATTGAAAATTTTAGATTAAAATCAAAATCAATAAATTACGATGACGCAATCATATATTTTGGGACAATGAATTTTTCGTATAATACATTTGCAATATTAAGTTTTCAAATATTAAATTATAAAATTTCATTTCTTATTATTAATTTGCAATAAGCAATAAATTAATTAATTCGATTGTATAATATAAATTAATTCCAATGAAATGAAATAGTTCGAAACGATCAGAAAGCAAATAAAGTTTTTTATCTACCCACTAATAGTAATATCCAGTAAAAATTAGGATAATAAATATTCTCAAATATAATTTAATAATTTTGAAAACTTAATGCATTTACAATATTAAGTTTTCAAGTATTAAATTTATATAGTATTATCAAATGTAACACATTTGTAATATTAAATTTTTAGATATTAAATTATTTCATGATAATCACTTAGTAAATTTATGCAGCATTAAAAATGTAGATGAAAATTGTACTATTGCTATTATTGCAATTTAGTAGTTTGTGTTTATATAATAATAATAGTAATCATTTAAAGATAATAAATTATAAATTATCACTAAATGATTTTTTTTCGTACTTTAGCTCTGATAATAATAATAATATTTTTAGAATATCATATATTATCAATACTATTGCAATTTACTAGCTTAAGATTATATACAATAACAGTAATCATTTAAAGATAATAAATTATAAATTATCACTAAATGATTTTTTTTCGTACTTTAGCTTTCTGATAGTAATAATAATGACATTTTTAAAATATCATATATTATCACTATTGTTGCAATTTACATAGTTTAGATTTCCAATTGATATTAAAAATGATATTTCTAGAACATCAAAATTAAAATAATTGATAAGTAATTAATCATTTTACTTTTTTCGTTCCATCCCATATCGTTCTAGAGATATGACTTTCATCATAACTTGACAGCATCTGTCTTTCTTCTGGCTTCTGATATTTTCCCTCCTCAAAAATAAAAGTATTAAATTAAATTATTGGTAAATAAGTTTTCGAATTTTTTAAATTCGAAAATTAATTTAATATTTAATAAATTAATATAACAAATCAAAACAAACTTCTGTCTTTTTATTTTCATCATGACGAGTTGATTTTATTATTGCCCAAACTGGCGAATGTTGGCGAACATTTTCTTTTTGCTAAAAATCAATTCATAATTTAATTTTATTATCAAATTCTGATATATATTTGAATATGAAATAATTCATTATTAATTGTATTAATTTTAGATATTAAATAATAATCGAAATCATTTAATCAGTAATTCAATAATAAGATTTAGCTTAAATCAAATAAATATCGCTTAATCAATAATAATAATCGAAATCAAATAAATATCATTTAATTAATAATTCGATACTAAAATTTAGTTTTTTTTTTTTTTTTTTTTGTTTCGTCCCATAATAATTTTAATAATTAGACAATAAGCAAAAGAAATAAGTAATCAGTTAATCAATAATTGATAAATTTTGAAAGAATTATCTCTCACAGCAATTTCTTCATCAAGTTCACGTGTTTTTTCTAGCGTTGATGCAGTAGAATAGGACGCAGGTTGACGTTTCGTATCCCACGCTTCAGAAGTATGCAATTTTCCTTCTTGATCACGTTTTATCATGATTGTTGATGGTGGTATAGAATCAGTGATATTGGTTATTGATTTTTTCTCATCATAGCTCAGACTATCGTAACTCTGTGCTGGAATATCAGGATGTCGCATTTCATTACTGCTCCATGATTCTCGAATCGCTGCTGTTGTTGATTCTTTTGGTGGTGTTATGGTGGCAGGCGGAAAATGTTTTGTATCATATTGCCAAGCGCCTTTGGAAGTAGATGATGACCATACTTCTGTTTTAGTCTCTTCCGTCCATTGATGTCGATGTGGCATTGAATCTTGTACAAACTAAAAAAAAAAAAATAAACCTAACAGAATCTCAATCTCGAATCTCGAATTATAGTATTTTTAGAATTAGCAAATAACTAAATTTACTATTTATATAAATATATATATATATATATGAGAGATAGGTTCATTGATTGATAAATCAAATCATCTGTTACTATCATTAATAATCTCTGTAAGCTTTTTTCTCTCTTCTTATCATATCATTATATCATTTTTTTTGACTAAAATTATTTCTAACAATAATTTTAATTAAAAAATTTTCAAAATTATATATTTTTATCAAAATTATTATTAAATTAAAAAACAATTTCATACCTTCTCATGTAGTGTTTGCTCAATTGGTTTTTCACCTGTTCGACGACTTATTTTTTGCGAGTCATATTCATAAACGGTAATCTAAAATGATTTTATATTTAGATTATTTCGAATTAATTCATTTCCAATTTTTATCAATTACAAAAAATTAGCAATAAATAAATGGAAAGACTAAAAAAGAAAAGTTTTCTCTTCTCAATTTTTCAAAACTATTAATTTTTTCTTTTGAATTGTAAAATATTTATTCAAAATTTATTACCATTTTATAAGGCATTGCGAAAAAATTGATTTTTGTTAAGATCACACCAATTTTTCGTATAAATTTTTATTTGTAAATTTATATGTGTTTACATTAAAGCAAAACTTTTTTGATATCAATTTGATATTTAGTATTAACTAAATTAGCATATTGCCAAAAGAATAATAAATTTGTATTTAAAGTGAGCAATCAATGATGAAAAGATAAACAGAATTAATGCGATCTGATTAAAAGATAACAAAATTATCAGAATCTAAAACACCAAAGAACGAATTGCTGAATCATAAATAAAATAAAATAATGAATGGAAATTAATAATTTCAATATATATATATATATATTTTTGGCACCTTTCAAGAAAACAAATTTAATAAATTAACAATTTAAAACTAGATTAAATTATTTACTTCTTCTGTTTGATGTACAGGTGAGATAAGCCTTGTTTCAGATGATGATGTATCCATATAACTTTCATCTCGCCTCTAAAAATTGCCTGATATTTTTTCATTATTTTATTTCAGATTTTATACATATTTCTTAAATTTATCAAAATGACTTACTTCCTGATAATTGAAATTGAAATTGGAAAAAAATTTTAAACTAGCAAAAATATGCAAAAAAATTTAGCAAATTAAAATTTTTTTTTGATAAGTAAACGCAAATTTTTTATAAAAAATTTTTTTGATAATTTTATTTTAAATAATTTATTTTAGCTAAGGAAAATATTTATTATTTATTCTAAGGAAAATTTTCAAGTAGGATTAAATTCCGCTTTAAGTTAATTCAATTTTAAATTTTCAGCATCGAGAATTTTTTTGTAACGATTTTGATAAGATTTTAATTTCTGATTAGAATTGAAATTTTCATACAAAATACAAATCATATGTAAAGAGAGGAAATAAAATATTCAATTTTAAATTTTTATCCAAAATTTATCCATTACAAAAAAATATACGAAAATTTTTTGTTTTTCTTTCTTTTTTAGGGAAAGAAAAAAATGAAGAAATAATTGATTATTTTTTTATCACTTATAAAGTATTTATTTCTTATTTGCAAACAAAGGAATTAATAATTAAATTAAATTATTGGAAATAAATAATAGAAAATATGTAGTGATCAGAAAATAACAGTAACTATGAACAAAAAAATATATTTCTATTCCAAAATTATTTTTAAATTTTCGATTTTTAAATAAACGAAAAGTAAGCTACTCAATCACTTTTATTTCTATTTTAATTCAAAAAAATTGATTTTCAAAATTTGAAATTCATTTTTTTATTCGAACAAACTAATCCATAAATTTCAATTTATTTTCGTTTCCCTTTTTATTTAATCCAATTTTAGCGAATATTTCCAACTTTTTTTTCAAATTATTAAAAAATTTTTTATAAAAAATTATTTTGTATATTTTAAAATGCTATAATTTTGTTTGCAATTTATTATTTGATTGTATTTATTTCAAGAATAAACAAAACTTTGATTTAATAAAAAGGAAAGAATTAATTCTTAATTTTTAAACTACAAATTAGATAAATATTCAAAAAGTTATTCGATAAAAATGAAGTAACAATGCTATAAAAAATTGCAATGTTGAAGAATGACAATATCGATTGATTTGTTTTTGTTCATTTTTATCAATGTTTACTTTCTTCAAATCTCATTCTAAACATTTCATATTATCATAAAAGTTTATTTGATTGATTGAAGCGATGTATAGTTGTTTGACCTATGTTTATATTAAACCTTACTCTTTCAAAGCCATGTTGTAAGGGTGAACTATCCTGTGCCTCACTCTCGAGTTTTTTGTCATCAATAACTTCATAATCAATTTTTTTATATATTCCACCGGTTGGTGTTGTCTTAAATTCAGCTGTTGGCATCAATTGCGGTAATTCTTTTGGTTTTGGACCACCCTGAAATCCAAACAGAATTTAAAGTTTTTTTTTAAAAGGAAAAATTAAAAATTTTATTTATTGATATATTTATTCTTAACTTAATATATTTTGTTCTATTGAAGGATCAATCAAATTTTTCAATTGCTTTAAATTCGCAATTTTCATTTTATCATTATCTGATATTATTTTAATCAATAAACGGTATTTTCGTATCAAAAAATTTTCATCATTCAATTTTAATAATTCGTTAAAGAAAAACAAATGTATGCATGATATTCATATTAAAATGCTAAAGTAAAAATCATCAGAAAGTTAGTTAATTATCACTGTTGTGAAACTTTTCATTTGAATTTTTTAAATTAAAGTATTTTTAAATATTAAAATACAAGTTATGCTAACATCATGCAATAATTAATTACCGCTATACTTGAATTATATAAATGCTAATATTTAAAAGTTCAAAATACAAGTTATACTAATATCATGCAGCAATTACTTATCACTGTTGCGAAATTTTTTATTTGAATTATAAAATATTTTCAAATTTAAAAGTACATGTTATAGTGATAATCACACAATATCGTTAATCAAATGTGTTATATTTTTTGATTTAATTTTTAAAATTCCTACAACTAATAGACAAATTTACTATTTATATGCTAATAATTATGATTTTTATTGCTACATATAATTATAATTTTCTATTACTAATATATAATAGTCTATTCTTTCTACTGCTAATATGTAATATATATAATAGTCTAATATTTATATATAATATATATAAATAATCTATTATGTGGTCTAAAAGTTGTGGTCTAAAAGATTTAAAAAATTTTATTTTTTTTTTTATTTTTGGTATTGCATATCAGAAGATATATAAAATAGTCTATTTAAGTTTACAATTTTTTACTAATATATAAAGTATTTTTACTAATACAATATATGCTATATAATTGCAATTTCTACTACTAATATATAAAAATAGTCTATTCGAAAAAATATCGATCGTTCTCGAAGTTTATTTCTTCTTTTTTTCACAAGTTGCTGAAATGTTTGAATTTATTCATTTCTAAGTAAAAAAAATTTATTATCCTCTCAAATAAACAAAATTGGCGTCAATTTTTCTACTTTAGATAGATAGAACTATATAGAAATGTAATTTGAGAAATTTATTTGAATAACTCTCAAACAAAGCAAACTCTCGAATAATGACAAGAAATATTTCACGTGTTTGCATACGTCATACGAGAAAAGTAAATATAATTAATGTTTATTCAATTTTATACATTCTATAAGATTAGAAAATAATAAGTAGTGATAGATTAATATGAATATTTGATAATAATTAATTCATTTCTTATTTGTTGCATAACTGTATGATAATTAACAGATGAACATTGATTAAGAACCTCAAAAAATTGATTACAATATAAAGCTATAGCTATCTAATCATTTATTTAATTTATCTGATAACAAATTTTTCTGGTAATTAAATACACCAAAAATCTTTCGTACTTTGTAACTTGCTTATTTGGTGGGCAAATATCTAACTTGTCTTATTTGATGAGATAATTCCAACTTTTCATATGTGATGAACGAATATCTAAGTTATTTGATGAGCAAATATCTATTAATTGCTTATTCAATAATATTAAAATCAATTAATTAATCGATTGAATAAAATAATATATAGGAATGAATGTTTGATGTGAAATATCATAATTATGTTAATTAGTGATAAGAATCATTTATGATCATACATACCTTTGGACTCCATTTATTACCATTAATTGAATAGGATGAAATTGATTCATCAATCGACTGCTTGCTGGTATTCATTTCAAATTGTTGAGATAATGTTGAAACAATACCAGATTTTGCCGATGTTTCGGTACTTGAAATACTTGGAGCGATCGGTGATCGAAGTGATGATGCAGGTGAAGGTGATACACGTGGCTTAAATAATTATAATTTTCATAAAATATTTTTTAAAAGAAAAATCAATAAATTTTATAAAATCATTCATTCCATTTTTTCATACTATCATTCACTTCTTTTCAAATACTAATATTTTGAATTTTTTAAATTCCAGTTTTCTAGTCCCAATAAGTATTTCGATTTTGATTTAACTATTTTTTAGAAAAACGATACTATTGGTTGCAGAAACAAAAAAAAAAAGAATGTAAACTTTAGAAGAATTATAATAAGAATAGAAGAATATATTAGTACAGAATGACAAAAAGCTAAAAAATTTTTCGATAAGTAAATATTGAATTAAACTTTAGTTTTTAAGTTTCCAGAAAAGCTAAATAAATATTAACCGTTTTACTGTATTTCAAGTATTCTCATCAAAACAACATTTTTAACGAAGGAATAAAAATAGAATAGAAATAAAAAAAGGGAAATTAAATTAGCATTTGTATTAAAATTAATTCAGTAATGCATTTACGATTTTTCTATTCTATCTTTCTCTTCGTTTTTTTTTTTTGGAATAAAAAAATTGAAATAGCATAGAAATTTTGTTCGGAAAAAAGCAAAAAAATGGTATTATGATATTTGCACATATTTTGAAATTAATTTCTTATATAAATTATTATAATTAATTAATTTCAGATATTAAAATTTATCACTGATTATAACTATTAAAGAAATAAATAAACTTATGCTATACAAATTTCCTCTTCAACAAATGGAAAATATCATTAATAAACAAAAATTAATAGAAATTAATAACGACTAATATTAATTTTTTAAGTATAAATTTGAAAATTTTCAAAAATTTTCTGCTGTTTTAAAGACATTCCAATAAAATGATTAATTTAAACGTGCACATTTTAACATAGAAAAGAAATGATAAAATTTTATAAATAAAAAAAAGAAAGGAAAGTCATAATTCTAAAATGATATCAATTGATTTCGAATATACAATTGATTTCGAATACGGCAAGGGAGACAGAAAGAGAGAGAGAGAGAGATAAGATAAAGGAAGATGAAGAGATAAAAATGAAGCTTCGAGAATATTTTTAAAAAGTCACCCAATTTTTCATTAGGAGTTTATTTAAAGAGTACAAAAATGAAATATGTATTTATGAATGCAGCAGAATTCGATATAAAAAATTTTTTAAAAATAAATAAATTTATTTGCAATTGCAAATAAACAGTTTGATGGGAAAAGCGTTTAGCAATTTGATATAATTATTTAAATTAGTAAGTTATTAAGTAAATATATACAAACAGAATTAAATAAGCTAACTGATAGATATACATATCCTTAATAATTCCATGCCTACAAACCTTTTGCTTTGATATTAATATTTAAATTAATAAGTTATTAAGTAAATGAGTACAGGTAGAATTAAATAAATTAATTGATATATATATCCTTGATGATTCCATATTTAAAATCTTTTTGTTAATATCATTTAAAATTAAACAATAATGCAATTTAAAATTAGAAAAATGAGATAAATTTCGTGCCAAAAATAGTTGTTTAAATATAATATTTAAAATTAATTAACGCAAATTGAATTTTGCGAAATAATTCGATTGCATAAAATTTTCAAAACTTTCTTTCTTTCTTTTGCATAACCAAAAATTTCTAAAAATCGAATATATAAATTGCCGTTTGAACATTTATACTTCTACTTGACTTCTAGGGAAGATTTTAGTTGATTGCAATCACTTTTCAATCAATAAAAACAGAATTTTATCGTCAAGAAATGGAATTACCATCTCGAGAATTAAAAAAAATCGTTTAAAAAAAAGAAAAAATTTTTTGAAAAAACGAATGTAAAACTTTTCTTTTCAACTTTCAAATGAATTTTCTTCGTTTCAAATTAACAATTTATTCATTGTTTCTTTTCCTAAAATTTTTTCTTTTTTCTCATAAATTTATATATTTTAAAATAGCCGAAAAAATTTTAAAAAAAAAGAAAAAGTTTTTACAAATATTAAATTAATATTATTTGAAAATTCTAATTAATTAGTTAATATTATTCGTTTCGTTTTAGTTGTCCTATGAAAATTATCTATCCCATTTATACAATGTGAACATTTATAAAATATTCGAATTTTTGTTTAATATGAAAACAATCCTTACATATTATTATTATTTATTGCTCTATGTTAATAATGGCATATTAATCATTTTGAAATAGTTTATCATAAGTGATAAGCTATTTATTTCGATCAGAAATGCTTTAACCGTTTATATTATCAATCAAATGGAATAAATAATTTAGTTATTCAGTAATATGTATTTTTTCTGACGAAAAAAGATATTTCTAAAAAATTTAAAAAATTTTCGCTTTTCTCTTTTCATGCCTTATGAAAAAGTTTATGACAAAAAAAATTAGAAAAGCAAAATAATTATATTTCATTTCAATTAATATATCAATTTTGAAGTGCAAATATAATTTCTCATTCATTTGCATAAAAAAGAAACTGAATTTTATGAAATATAAATTTAAATATATACATTCAAAGAAAAACTATCGAAAAATAAAAAAAAATTGAAACAAAATTTAGAAAAAAAGAAATAAAAAAATGAAAGAAAACTGATCGTAAATATCGGTATTGCAGTTATTCATTATAAATTCAAATATATTAAGATTAAAATAATCAATTTCATTTCGCATAAAATAAAAACTATGCATAAAAAATTATCGAAATTATAATAGAAATTAAAAAGAAGGAATGAAATAAAATGCATTCACTATAAACTTACTGATATTAAAGTTATTAATTATAAATTCAAGTATGTTAAAATTAAAATAATCAATTTCATTTCGCATAAAATAAAAACCATGCATAAAAAAAATTATCAAAATTATAATAGAAATTAAAAAAAACGAATAAAAGAAAATGAATTCACCGTTATTTTTTTGCGTCGAAATTTCTTTGTTTTAGCTTTGCTGATAACCGTATCCGACATATTATCAATAACAGTAGGAGTAATGATAGGAGTTGAAGTAGAAATATTTAATTTTAATTTTTTCTGTACAGCATGTCCAATACGATTAGCTGTCTTACTTAAGCATAAACACATTCTTTTCGATTTTCTTTTCTTCTTTTTTTTGAAACAAAAATTTGATTTTTTTTTTTTAAATTTAAAATTATGTAATTAATTGAATCAACAATTGAGAAAAAGGAACTGACGATGAATTTGGTAGAAGGCAAATTGTGACGATGAGATGTTAAATGATTTATAAAAATTTAAAATGGCAAGAAAACCCGGTCGAAATTGTATGATACTGATGACAAGATGATGCTGATGCTGATGCTGATGCTGATGATGATGATGATAATGCTGCTGATAATGATGCTGACAATGAATGATAATGATGATGATTTATGCATGTTTGTACGTTTATGTACGATGAAAATAGAAGTGATGCAAAAGAAAATAAAAAATTAAAATAAATAAACAAAAGGTAATTACGCCTGAAATTATTGACATTTCTTTTTCAGAAAAAAGAGTAAAATGAATTAAAATGAACAGGTGGAGCAAAAAAAAAAAGAAAAGAAGAGAATATCAGATAGGCTAAAAAAACCCCAGGTAAATAAATTGATAAAGTTACTCAGATAAGATCAAATTTAATTTTCAATTAAATTTTAATTCTAATAGACAGATAATATTTTTGAAAAATAAAAAAAAATCAGGTACTTTTTTTTCATCTTATTTCTTTTTCTTTAAAACTTCCTGATAAGTACAATTGTATAAATTCTTGAGAAAAAAATTCTCTTCGCTACTATTATCATTCTTATCATTTTTTCTTTCTCGACACTTTTTCATTTGTATTTCTCATCGTACAAGTAAAATAAAAGAATGATGTTAAAAATTACTTTTTATAAGTTACCTAATTTATCTTTAATTTATTTTACCTTAAATAACTTTCTCTTCTGTCTTTTTTTTTCTTAACTAAAAATAAAGCTAAATATGAAATTAAAATTTTAAATTAAAATACTTCAATTTTATCACCAAAATTTTGGTAGTTCATTCATTGATTCTCGAGAATATAACCACTAATTTCTTCCATAAGTTCAATCAAAAAAGATTGATAGATAAATAGAGCAGAGAAATTTATAAAATTTCTCAATTCAAAATAAAAAACACAAATTCATCTTGAAATTAATCATTCTATTTTTCTCATAAAAACCCTCTGTGGTATTATTTTTAAGCTTATTCGAAAATTTGCTATAAAATATCGTCTTCAATTTAAAACTTTGATTTTCTCGTCCAAGATTAGTCATTTTGCTAATTTAATTTTTACTTGAGAATTGAATTTTTATACAATTATCGTTATCTTAATGAATTTAAAATTATCTATGAAATGAAATAAAAATAGCCCAAATTAAAATAAATTTTATAATTTTTTTTTGAACAAAAACAATTCTCAAAAAAGTAACAAAAAAAATTAATTAGCATTACAAATATTAATGCTAGAAGATAGGGAAAAAACTAAACTTTAATCTAAAAGTAATAAAAGGTTGAAATAGGTAAAAAGCTAATGTCAAGAAATTTTCTCGACACATTGAAAAGGAAGAGAAGTTTTTTTTAAGAAATAATAAGTTTGATGATAAAGTGAATCAGGAAAACATACATTTTTAATTGCATACAACAATATGTTACCTGCTTACCTTTCGAAAAAAAAAATAATATTACAGGTAATTTAATGGAACAAATACATTGAGTGAGGAAAAGCGAAACATACAAATTGGTAAAATTACACAATTTGTTAATGAAATTTCAATTTTTGATGTTTCTTTTTTCTCTTTCAATTATATTATGCACAGGTAAGAAATTTTTGTTTTTTGCCTTTGATTTTGATTTTGTTAAAATTTAAAATTTGCTTTCTAAAAAATAATCAGAAGACGGATAATTATTATTTTCTTTTAATTAGTAGTTTTAATTTATAATATTATTTCTTTGCCTGATCATATTTATATCGAGATATAAAATAATCAAAGGTAAAGTAATATAAATTAATACCTGCTGTAAGATGTTTTTGAAATTACTGGAATATAATACGCAAATATTTAATGAATAAGTGATACATAAGTTTTTGTATTTTATGCAATTATAACCGGTAAATTTTGTGAAATAATTATGAGTTAATTCCATTGTATTTTAATAATAAAGGTAATAATAATATGTCTCATATAAGCATTAATTTGTTTAGGTTAATTTAACCAATCTCAAGAAAAAATAAACTTTAAAGTTTTTTTTGATGTATTCAGATATTGAATTTGTCCACAATTATAATTTTCCTTCGATAATTTGCATAAAAAACGAAATTTACAATGGCCAAAAATAGATATTAAATTCAAATTTGAATATTAATATTTTAAGTATTTAATTTAAGCTTAGAGATCAGAATTTTTCTTTCAAAACTATTTTTTAAAACTATTGAATTAATATGAATTAATATAAAAGAAATTCATATAATAAATTCTATCGAACTAATCATATTTAAATATCATTATCAATCAAATTAATTTGTTAAATTTCTACTACTGCACTATATTTTATTTAAATTGTCATCTGACCTTCACAACAATTTCATTTTCTTTTAATGATCATTCATTAAACTTGATAGTTGACGTCACTGATAAGACTTCGATTGTATAATTTCAATGATAGAAATTTAATACATAATTTAGGCAAATTTCCACGCAATTAGTACTTAATAATTTCATGGAAATTAATTACTAATTAAGAAATTTAAAATACAATGGAAAAAATAAACAAACAATTGTGTAATTTCTAACTAATAAATAGCAGAACAAATTGCTTTATAAAATTATTTATTGCTATAAGTTATATTTAAGTATTTATTATTTATTTGTTCATTTATTTTCTGTTTGTCCACTTTTTGTTTATTTATTCATTTAATTTCATCTATGTGTAATAGAAAGGAAAAAAGGCAACAGAAAACAAACAATTGTATAACTAAATGATAAAATTGATAAACAAAATTGGGCAATGAATTATAAAATAAATTATTTCCCAATTTTTTCTTTATTTTATAATTTATTGCCTAAAAATTTATTGCCTAATAAGTCTTTTATTTATTTATAAAAATAAACAAATAGTTGTATAACTAAATGATAAAATTGATAAACAAAATTGGGCAATAAATTATAAAATAAATTATTCCTAATTTTTTCTTTATTTTATAATTTAATGCCTAAAAATTTATTGCCTAATATGTCTTTTATTTATTTATAAAAATAAACAAATAGTTGTATAATTAAATGATAAAATTGATAAACAAAATTGGGCAATAAATTATTGTGACAAAAAAAAAGAAAAGAAAACCTTTACGTAAAGTTTTTTTGTTGTTTTAATTTTGCAACAAAAGTTTGAAATGTCCTATTTTTTCAAAAATTAATTCATTTTTGTTTTGTTTCTTTTTTTGAATAAAAAAATTTTTAAATTCTTCTTAAAACGCATTATATATTTGTCATTTCTTTTTCATTTCCAAATGTTTTAATTGCCATATTTTTGAAAGTAAAAAAAATTTTAACAAAAATAAAAAAGATGATGAAGATGATAATGATAATGATGATAATGATGATGATGATGATATTGATGATGAAGAAAAGTACCAATGAAGAAAGGAAAAAAAAGTACAGTTATAGAATTTTTTTTAATGTAAAAATTTAAACTACCACTTTTGCATCATTCTTCATTAAATTACATTTTTTCTCGAAATCTCGAAACTATTCTAAAGGACAATTTCGATTAAATGTTTCCGCAAGGAAAAGTTAAAAAAGAAATCGTAGGATATTTTATTATTGTATACTTTCAATAATTTATAAATAAATTCTTATTATTTTTTTTTTGCCAAAATTTTTTGTAAATAAGCGAAAATTTCTCACATTTAAATTCGAGAAAAAATTGACAAATTTTCATATAATTATATAATTTATTGAATGTTTGTTAATGCTATCATAATAATTATTTATAATTTTATTATATGTATGATAAGTATAAGAAAACGTAAATTTCTTACCGTATTTTCAAAATAATTAAATACATTTTTATCGAATAATTTGAGTAATTCAATAAAAATTATGTTAGAATTTAAAAATAATAATAATAATAAAATATGAAAATTAAATAGCGAAAAACTTTATAAATAATCTAATCACCTTAAGAATAAGCTAATTGTAATTGTTGGAAATGAAACTTAAATAAATACAATTAAGTTTCAAATAATCGATTAAAACTATTCCAATGATAAGAAAAGATATTATTCAAGTTTTCTTCTCGTTTCAACAAATAATAATATTAAAAAAAATGTATTACGAAATGGAATTTAATTTGATTAATCGAAATGGAATTTAAATGGATCAACCTTTCATTTACTTACTTAATTCATAAAATTCTTCTAATTTCGACAATTCCATACAATGAAGTTTAATTATTAATAATAGGAATTAAAAATAATTTGTACTATTAAATTAATAATTAAAAAATATCCAAAAAAAAAGAAATATCATATATACCTCAATTGAATATTTAAATAATGAATATTTCGTCATCATCATCGAATAATTAATTCAGCGTCGTTTTTTTTTTTTTTATCACCTCCTCAATTACAGCTTTTCTTTTAATTAAAATTTGAAATGAAATATTGAAAATAGGAATTGATTAAATTTTAGCAGCAGCAAAAAGGGACAGTAAACGACTGAATGGAATGAATTGGAAAAAATAAATATCAAAAATTGTTTGAGATAAGGTAAACATTTTTCATATTTCAAAATGATTGGTACAATCGAATTAAAAAGTACCATTTTTTATTTATTTATTTTTTCGCTCTATAATTGTTTAACAAATTTGAAAGAGAAAGGAGGATGAAGAGGAAAGAGAGGACAGAAGAAAGCGAAGGAGATGAATGTAAATATAGTAAATGGAATGAGAATGAGAATAAAAATTAAAAAAAAATTATTTTAATAAATAAATAAATTAGAAACAGTCAATGATCACCTGCAATAAGTAAATATTTCTAATAGCTGGGAAATTGTTTGGCAAATATTTAAGGCGCAAACTTAGTTTCGTTAGCTTTTATCGCTTTAGTTAAAAAATGAAAAAATGACAAAAAAAAAAAAGTGGAGGAAAATGAAAAGAAAAGCAAATGATTCATTTCTATTTTATTAGCAAATCAAATTTTTGACTATTTTTACTTTACTTTACTTTCTTTCCTTCTCTCTCTCTCTCTTTCCCTCTCTCTCTCTGTTCCTTTCTCTTTTTGTTTATTCATCCGTGTTTTTTTCTTTTTTCGTAATGTTGACTAGAAAATTTTCAAAAAAATAATGATTATTGGAAGAGATATTACATTTTATTGTTTGCGATATGCCTTTTCGCAAAGTTTAACTTTTGTAATTTTATGGATGAAAGCGAATAATAAAAGGTCAAGAAAATTGAACTAAATTTATTCGAAAATTTAAAAAGAGAAAAATAGATTGTCATCGTAATATTTTTTTATTAACAGTCTTCAGCAAAATAAATTTTTTTTTTCTTAAAAAAATGATTTCACGAGGAAATATTTAGTTAGTTCGGGAAATTATTTCAAAACAACTATGATTCATTGCGGATATAAGTTTCTTTTTAAAACCTGATGAATCATAATGCTCATTTTCTATCTTTTCCCTTCCATCTCTAATAAATTATCTAATATTTGTAATTTTAATTCCTTATCTGATAACATTTGATCAAAATTTTAATACAGTTGATAAATATGTCAGAGAAAATTTGATAAATTTTGTTGAATGGAAAAAATTAGAAAAGATTTTTTCTATGGCTTTTTTAAAAAAATTAAATTATTAATATTATTTGAGGAATAAATCAAATCATTTAGTTTTCAGACAATTAATTGATTGATTGATCGATTAGAAATTGCATAATCAAATTTTAAATATAAAAGAAAGAAAAAAAACTATTTTTTAAGTATCTTTCGTAAACTAAATTATTAATATTATTTGAAGAATAAATCAAATCACTCAGTTTTTAGATAATTAATTAATTGATTAATTAATCAACTAATCAATTGGAAATTTATCAAATTTTAGACATAAAGGAAAAAAAAAAAAGTATTTTTTAAACAATCAAAAAAATAATTTTGAAGAAATTGTTATTTCATCCTCTTTAAACATTCATTTGAGATGTAAAATTTTCATTTGCCTATTTGTATTGTGCTGATTTTTTTTTTTTTGAATTAATTGGAAATTAAAAGTAATTGAAATCCTATTAGAATTATTTATTGGGTATTATTGGGTATAATATTTTATTATTGTTGATTTATTCATTTCTTTGACAACTAATCATATAATTTGTGTGCTGAAATTATTGAGCAATCGAAATGATTGAAAATAGAAATTGGAATAAATAAAATTTAAAATTAAAATGAAATTAACTCTTACCAAAGTGATATCTTCGGTGAACTTTGAACCACTTGCAATTTTTTTAATCGCAGTAGTAGTGGTAATAGTTGTTTCGCTGGTGATTGTTGAATTAGCAGGTATATGAACTGATATCGATGGATTATAATACGATATCGTATTTCTTATTGGTGAACTATAATAATCATATCAATAATTTATCAATACTTTTAAATTACTGAAAATGTACTTCATTTCTATAATAGATATTTCAATTGTAAGCAAGTTGACGTAATTTAAGTGAAATAAAATTTAAAAAGACAAATTTATTCAATCTTACGCTATCAATATTATCATCGAAATTAATTTTATTATTTAAATTTCCAAATTTTTATTATCAAATAAGTGAGGAAAATTAAAAAGAAAAAAGTGAAGTAATTGTATGGAAATGCAATCAAATAAATTGGATAATTAAGAGAAATTTTAGAGGAAATTTGAAATGTAAAAAAAAGTTCGAAAATAGTGTTGGAAATAGTTATTTAAAAAATTATTATCATATTTTTCAACGTAATTACAATAAACATGACAGTGTTATAAACAAAAACAATAACAAGACTATCATAGAGTAATAATAATAATAATAATAATAATAATAATAATAATAATAATATAATAATAATAATAATAATAAATAATAATAATAATAACAATAATGATAATAATAATAATAATAATAATAATAGTAATGGTAATAATAATAAATTAATAATAATAATGAATATGGAATATATTCATTAATTAATCAACAATATTTATATTTAATTCCTTCTCATAAAAGTATAATTTTTTGTTCATTTGCAAAATGACATATTCTATCTTTTTTCGTTAATATTCATAGAAATATTACATCTAAAATATTAGATTTCCTCAGTCATAATATCCGAGATATATGTATCTGAAAGGTCATGAAGAGGTTATCAGCTTTCATTCTCTCATATCTTCTTATTCAATCTCAACTTCATATTTGTCCTGTTAAAGTCAATATATGTCTTTATAGTTTTATCAGCTCAATAATCTTTCGTCAATGGTACTTTATTTTTATTACTATGTCATATATGCCATCTTTTTTATCATCATATTTGGCATTTTTGCTACAATACCATTATATCATATACAGTATCTACAGATACAGATTTCTATATCGTAGAAATCTTATATGCCATCTTTTTTGTTTCCATATTTAGTATTTCTATTATAATATCATCGTATTATGTACAGTATCCACAAATCTCTGTAAATATCGTAGAAATCATGTATAACATTTTTTTCCAAATTTGATATTTCTGCTACAATACCGTTGTTTCATATACAGTATCTCCGGATTTTTGCTGTCATGATAAAAATCCTATATTTTGAGTAAAAAAATTTCTTTTCTTTTTATTTGCGTATTTTTCTATTGCAATACCATGTGCCGTATACAAAAGCTGCGGATTTCCATAAATATCACAATAATTTAGGGGTACTGTGTTTGGTATAGTAATATTAATAGAAATGCCAAGTGTGAGAGTAAAAAAGATGGATACCATATACATTATAGTATTTAAATTTATCCACCGATAAATACTATATTTAGTATCGTATATTTCTCAAAAAACAAACTTGTACGAATAAAATCTATCAAATTATCTTCTGATTTTTTGAACTTTTGAAATTAATAATACTAAAAAAAAGTTGCGAGAAAAAAGTTGAATATTTCAAATGATTATATATAATTGGAAATATATTTTGAGTAAAAAATTTCCTTTCATTTTTCCTGCCAATACACAAATTTTTTTTATAATCTATGCATTTGTTTTATGAAATATATTAATAAATTCATTTCTTTTACGTATCTTTCATTTATTTATATTAATGCATACATTTCGTATATTTTCTATTTTCTTTTTTATAATTCAAATATTTTAAGAAATCGTTTTTTTTTTGCTTTTATATTATTGTTACGCATTTAAAGATTTCTGAAATAATTATAAAAATTATGGTTTTTGTTGAAAGTTTATCACAAATAGAATACAAAAAAATATTCAAAGAGTAACTGAAAAAGAAAATGGTTTGAATCGAATTTTTCAGGTCAACAATTTCATAAGAATTTTTTAACGATTAATCATATTTCTTAAAATTTTCAATTTATTTTCATTTTGTTCAATATGCTTGAATTAACATTCTTGTACTAAATAAGTATGAGAATACTACGATCAATATTTTCAATCGTCCAATTAATTATATGAATTAAGAAAAAGCATACTGATACTGATATTAATTAAATATTCAAGCATATGACTATTGGCGATCTTCCTTACTTCCTTACTAACCAAATGATTAAGCAAATACACAAATATGTATATGGATAATATAATTTTAATTAATTAGAAATGTCTACAAGAGTAATGGCTAAAAAAAATAAAAATTAAAATACATTTGGTTTCATTCATAAAAATTTTTCCATAAAAAATTTTCATTTCTATCAAAAAAGCTATTTGTGAAAATTAATTATCGTTATTTTATAAATTTTCAGTATCTATTGCTTTTACTATAAAACATTTTATTAAATAATTATTTAAATCTTTTTTTCGTTTCAAAAATAATTTTTCTTTTTAATAAAACATTCATGTAATTATGCGTAGATAAAATTTGCATAAAAATACTGAAATATTCAATTTACCTGAATTCAGGTGTTGTAGAATCAGCATAGCGTGTTGTGGATACAGTTTCTTCATAGGTTGTTGATTCGCTTCGATAACCTGATTCACCAGTTCGTTCACTTGTTCGCTTACCTTGATTTGCACCATTTATAATATTCTCGTAATCACTGAGAAATTCTCGTAATGATCCTGATTTAGACCTGAAGAAAAAGTTTAATTTTAAAAATTTGCCAAATATCAAAACAATAGAAGATTTTTGTAAATATTAGATAATTCCAGCATTATGGTATCAAAGATAAGTATTTTTTTTATTCAATTTCTTCAGCAATTTTAAATGAATATATTTAGATTTATAGCAACAAATAACATAAAAAGTTTTAATTCTTTATAAAATACAATACGTATTTAATCAATATATATATATATATATTATATGAATTTCCTATCAAACCATTTGCCTCCTATTATAAATAACGGTTCTCCTGCATCTTTTACCGTATTTTATAAGTACTGTAACGAAATAAATCTGACTGTTTATGAAATACAATGAGTGCTTAATATAATATATATGAATTTCTAATTAAAATTTAATATATATATATGATTTTCCTATTACCTGCTGCTACAACTAGCGATTTCTCTGTATCTTATACCGTATCTTATAAGTACTGTAACTTAATGGATTTAATTATTTATAAAATACAATGAGTGCTTAATATAATATACATATATGTTAATTTCCTACTGAATATTTATCTGTTGCTATAACTAAGGATTTCTCTTTCATCTTATACCGTACACACCGTAAATACTGTAATGTGGAATGGGATATTTTAGCATAATAAGCTAATATGAATTACAGTATTGATGTATGCAAAGAATAACAATAGTTTTTCAAACCACATTAAATGGGTGATAATTAAAATATTAAAATTTGAACCATTTCTAAATTTTCATTGTTGAACTTTAAAAAACCAACTGAAGTTGATAATTTATATACATATACATAAGTTAAATTTGATATATAGTTGGAATCTGACATACTTAAAAAATATATGTACAGAATTCATATATTACTTGAATTTTCATTATCGATTTGCAAATTCGAACAATTTTGACAAGAGATATGGATAACAGATATCAATGAATTAAGCAATAGATATAATTGCTTATAGAGTAAAAATTTTTTAGAAATATTTTCTATTACAAATAATTCTATTACAAAATTGCTGAAATTGTAATTTTCAGAAATATTTTCATTTAAAATTAAAAGTAAATATTGATTTAATATTTAAAAAAATTTATACAATTTAATTTATAATCATGTTAAAAAAAAGCGATAGATATCATGGAATGAAGTGTGATACAGAATTCATAAAAACCTATTAGAAGGAAATGATTTACCAGATATCATCATCTGTAATACTATCTTCGTCCTTATCATTTTCATCAAGATCTTTTCTTTCATCTCTTTCATCGATAATCAATAATTTGGCTGTCTTCGATTGAAATTAGAGAAATATCCAAAAAATACTAAATAATTGGTGGATTTCGGCTGATAATCGTAAAGCCATTTCTTTTCTTTTCTTTTTTTTCTCCTTATCACTGTTTCATTTTTAAAGTAAGCAGGAATAATAATTTAAGCAAAATTGATTATCAGCGTAAAATCTAATTGATTTTAAAAAGAAATAACTGAGACAAAAATTTTTTGTCGCTCAATAGCAGTTGGAATCAATAGATTGTTATGTACTTTTTGGAACAAATTTTCAAAAAAAGAAACTTTCCAGTGTAAAATTTAAATAGAATAATTTCTGAATAGCATTACGGTAGGACTGAAGAAAAAATTGTGTCAAAGTAACAGTTAGAGCGATGCAAAAATATCATCGACAAATCAGTGCGAGAAAAAAAAATCATTTTTTTCAATATTTTCCATTCTAATTTATTTTTCATTCTAATTTGTTTAGATTAAAGAATTTGAAATTAGTTAGTTAAGATTAATCAAATGGAATAAGAGAGGATCATGATAATGAATTGATGATGATGATGATGATAATGATGATAATAATGCTATATCAATGAAATGATCGATTACTGATGGCAAAAAATTTTTTCTTTATATTTTTTTCTTGATGTCCGCTATTTCAATACATTAATTATTTTAAACTTTCTTTTCTTAATTATTCGTTGAAAATATATACTTTTTTTTAAAGCAGAAATTAATTCCCGTTATCGATAGCTACTATTTAATGGAGTTAAATATTAATCGAATATTTTATTTCGCCTTATCAATTATTTGATGATTTAATTAAGACATTAGCTGTTAATATCTATAATTTAAAATCAGTCCATAATTATAATTAATCATGATTTGTAATAGTGATTTGTATATAGAAAAATTTGCTTTGTAAAAGCTATTTTATTATGAATCAATGAAATTTCTTTCTTTTAAATAAATATACAAATTTCATTGAATTTTGTTATGGCTAAGGCATACATAAATTATATTATTAATCTATTGTGGAAGAAAAAATAATTTTAACCAAATCATTTTAATCATTTAACAAAAATCATGAATTTCATAAAACTTAAGCAATGAATTTTACTTATTTGACCTTTAGGTAAATTTATTTTAGAATCATTTTTGTTCGGAAATTTTTGACAATTTTTTAATTTTCCAACACATTCACTCTCACATTTTGTAATTAAGTGTCTTTTTTTAATGAGTTAAGAAAAAATGGAAAGTTCACTTTTCAATACTTCAAGATCACTTCAGAATGTGTTAAAATGTAAAATTAAAGTTTCTTCACTTACCTTTAATCAATCATCTGATGTGATATATTTGAAATCATTTGTTTATACTCGAAATTTCTTAATAATATTAATTTAATAGAAAAAAGAAAAAAATGGAAAAATTAGCGGATCATTTCGAGCAATTCTAATTAAAATTTTAATAATAACTTAATAATTCTAAATATCTTCTGTGAAATATAAAATATAGGCATTTAAATTATATCATAAAAGAATTAACAGATTAATAACAAAGATAAATTACGATAAATCAATTACTCCCTTATTCATTAATGATAATATCATTAATTTCTAGCATCAGAGATTTTTAGGAATGATATAATTTAGATTATTTGACTTATTATTAATTTAATTATTTTTGTTTTTTTTTTATTCCTTCGTTTATTCCTCCTTTCTTTTTGCTCTAAAAAATTACAGATGAACTGATAACTTTATCATTCTTCATACGATGTTTGTACTGTGAAGTAATCGCATTTACTACTTTCTATTTTTTCTTATTTTTGTTGTTATTGTTACTGTTGTTGTTGTTGTTGCTGTTGTTGTTGTTGCTACTGTTATTGTTGTTGTTATTATTGTTGTTGCTGTTATTGTTGTTGTGTTTTTTTCTTTCTTTATGAGTTTCTATTTGTTTGTTATCATTTCAAGAGTTCAAAATACACTTAATTATAATTATCTTATCAAATATTAAAAAGAAAGAAAAAACTATCAACAGTTGTTCTTATTTACTTGATATTTTCTTAGAAATTTTTTTGAATATGTACATAAGCACCTTTAAGTGTATACACAGATATCATTATTTGATAAAAGAATAAAAATGATTCATCCTAAATTTCATTAGAATATTTCATAAATGATAAAATATCATATTATGAAGTACCAGATATTTGTAATTGTAATTTTTTTTAATTATAAAATGTGCTATTTGTAATTTATTTCAATTTTCAAATTTTAATTATTTATCAGAAAATACGAAACATTATTTAATATAAAATATATTTAATTTAAAAACGAAAGAAAAGAAATTTCTCTTAAACAATATAAATAGCATATTTTAAAATGTATAAAACAAATTTAAAATAGAAGTCAAAAGATAATATCAAATTTTAAAAAAGTTTTAAAAAAGATCTAAAAATCGAATGATTGAATTTGCATAGAACAAAAACAATTAAATACATAATTGGAATAGAGAAAATGAAATGATTTCCTTTTTTTTATTCAAAATAAAACGAAACTTATAAATATGAAATTATTGGTTAGCAAATAGAATATATATGCATATATTATATATATATATATATATATATATTATATATATATATATATATATATATTTGATATAGTATAATTTAATCAAAATTTAGGAAAAAATTGAGGCAATTTTAAATATTATATCATAATTACAATAATGATTATATTCGTGGATAATTTACAATTTTTTTTTGTTTTTTTCTTTTCCTACAAAGAAATTGCATGTTGAAGATGAAGTCTTGATGAAGATAGAATTAAATTGAATTTTATGGCGAACAAATTATCTCTATCAAAAAATTACGATAAATCTCGCCAATTAATGTAATACTAAATCATTAAAAATATGGTAGAGATGTCGAAATTGTACATCTAATGATAAACAAATTAATTTGATTATAAATAAAATATAAGTTTTAAAATTATATTACAAATTCTTTCAATGAAAAAAAAAATATATGATAAGCTAACATATAATATTCTGCTGAATAAAATGAAAATTCAATTCTGTTTCCCTTCGTTAGCAAAAGGCATGTTAAAATTATGATAATGATATGACTGAAAATTCATTTTAACCTTTCACTTGACCCTCTATATTTACCTGTCCAAAGTTCAATGAGATAAAGACACTAAATGATACCAATTTATACGGTATTTTTTGCATTATTCAAATGAATTAACAAATTTGAAATCATTGTTTGTCGAAATATCATTAAAATATGAGAGTAAATGATGGAAATGAAAATAATTTATCGTATGTTATGCAACTTTAAATTATTGATTGGATAAACAGGTAAGAGAGAGAAAGGTGAGGAGTGGAAATGAACCAGAAATGGCTTAACTTAACAAATAACAAATGATACATTTATCATCGAATAAACTTCATGCTTCATATAAGGCAAATGTTTACCTGTCCATGAATATATATTTATTCCCTTTGATATTACCAATTATAGATTATCATAATTGTGATATTTCACTGATTCGCTCTCTCGACAAAATAATCAAAAAACAAAAATTTTCGAGTTAAAAGTAAGAAATGATTAAAAATTAAAAAATTGAATGTTCCTCATTTTTATCTCTTATCAATGAGACAATAATTATTAAATATATCACTCGGACTGGACATTATGAATAACATATTGAAAGTATTGATGAATAATATAATAATAAAATATTAAAATAAGTGAATGAGACAGTGAAATATTATCATGTGATACAATCAAATATTATTATATTCATCTTATCAGTATAAATTATCATGAAAAATTGGTATTTAATATTTTATAAATTAGCATATTAAATGCTTTATCAAAATTCAGACATTATGCTTTATCCGAATGATTTTTACTGATTAAATTATTTATTATTATTTGATATAAATTAATTATCTGCGAGAACATATACAATAAATGCAGGAATATGTTTCATTTTGTTATTTCAATTTATTATATTACCATTATAGTTATCATTACTATTACTATTGCTATTATTATTACTATTATCATTATTGTTATTGTTATTACTATTGTTACTATTATTATTACTCCTACTATGCAAATATACATTTCTATATGTGATCATATAATAAATACACCATATTTCGTTCTGTTATGTTAATTATTGTTATCGCCATTATTATTATTACTACATATTTATATACTAATGCGATAATAAATTCAGTATGTTTCGCTGTTATTTTAAGTACCATTATCATTGTTATTATTATTATTATTGTTATTATTTATTATTATTATTATTATTATTATTATTATTATTATTATTATTATTATTACTTGTGCAGCTATTCATTTCTATATGTGATCCTGTAACAGTATGTTTCATTTTTATTCATTATTCATTTATTATTATCATAATAATTATTACTATCATTATTATTGTTACTTTTATTTGTACAAATATATCCATATTTGTCTACATATATAATAAATACAATATGTTTCATCATTATTTCGATTATTGTTATCATCATCATCATCATTATTTCAATTATTGTTATCATCATCATCATCATTATTGTTACAATCATTATCATTATTGCTATTATGTTTGCATATATTTGTTAGCGATTTTTATGAGATTCAAATATTGCATACAATTTGCATAAATGAATTATTCAATATCATTTGGCGTAACTTAATTAAATTTTGATTATATATTTTATCATTTTGTATTTGTAATAAAATATTGATGTATATAAATTTAATATATGATATATAATTATTGTTGTCATTCCTGAATTAACTAATATTTTATCAAAATTAATTTATCGTTTTTCATATTTCAAATCTAGAACTTGACCAACTTTGTTTCCGTTCGTTTTTGACCACTGTCCATTGCGCTTCCATAATTTTCATTAATCCGATATCCTAGACGATCTCCGCTAATAGGTAAAATCCATTCATCAGAATTTTTTCTTCGTTTCCCGGTATATCCCAATTGTTCCTCACAATGTTCTCGATAATATTCACGTCGTTCTTTCCGATGTAATTGTTCATCGATTATTCCAGGTTCACAATGTATTCTAATTGGTCGTCCCTGGTAGTTGAAAAATATATGTGTATATGAAAATCATTATGATATAATATATTAATTAATTAATTTTGTAGGATATGTTTATATACATATTGGTATTAAATTGATTTTTAATATAAGTGTTAAAATTCATTTTGATTAACATTAATCAAAATTGAAAATAAAAAGATACTACTATATTGTAACATTTACAAAATATGGTGAAGCAGAATCATCAAGAGTTGTTTCAACAGCCATTGAGATCTGAAAATTTAATTCAAATTAAATTGCGCATATTTGTACGGAAAATAAATGTAATATTTTAAATATTATAATTACTATTGGAGATGATTAAATAATACTTTGAAATTCCTATAAAATGAACAATCAAAATTTTTTTGCTGTGATTGTAAATTTGCTTATTTAGTTTTAATATACGATAATTAATAATATTTTTACAATTTAATTTAATTTATAAAATTAGTTTTATTTCAGAAAACATTTCATCATTTCACAATTATTTCATTAAATTTCAAAAATTTGATCACAAAAGAGTCAAAGTAACTAAGGAAATGAAATTTAATTTCAATTTTCAAATTTCAGTTTTTCTCGAGATTGTAATCTTTGATTCAGCTTTTCCATCTTATATTTCAAATTTCATTTCTTTTTTCTTGAGATTATAATAGAGAAATTCATTTTTATTATTGATTGATAGAAAAGATAGCATGTTTACCATTTCGAATTAAATTTCAATTCTAAAATTTAATTGAATTAATGATTTTTATTACTCCATAGACAATATATTAATAAACTTTAAGGAAAACTAGAAATCTTAAAACAGCAAATCCATTATGCTATATTGAGAAATTGTATTTGAATTATCAAATAGTAATTTAAATATTTCAAATTCTAATTCTATTAAGCAATAGTAATTACGAATGTATGCTAAAGAAAAGAAAATAAAGATATGATTGTGACATTTTTCTGGCGAATGATTTCGTTCATTAATTACTGTAATTTTTAGCCAATCATTTAATAGCCAAATCAAAAAAAATTTTTTTTGCAATAATTCTCATATCTTAAAAGATATGCTAAAATCAAATGAAAAAAGAAGGCAAAAAAAGAACAAAAATAGAAGTTAAACAACAACAAAAAAAAATTTACTGTTGGAAGAACTTAAAATGGGAACTTAAAATGGGGATACTTTAATACCAAATCATATTGATAAACCTCGACTTGCATGTATCCTCCATTATTGATACCATCACCGATACAATTATCACAACCTTGTCTTACCTGAAATTCATTGATTTTTTCTTTTTAATTAATTTATTATATTAATTATCTTCAATATCATTCATTATACACATGAATAATTTCAATATCATTCATTTAAAATTTACCAAATTTTAATTGAAGATTGTGTTTTTTATATAATTCAAAATTTAAGAAAAAAAAACATTTCTATGAGTTTTTGTTATTCAAATTTAACAAACGTTTCAAATTTAAATTTATCATCGTAAAATAAAAGTAATTACATTTCTATTCAATTATTATTTATAATATATGAAAAAAAATAAGTTGAAGATTAAAAGCAAAAATAATTTCATAAATGTAAGCTTTAAGTTTTAGAAATTGTAAACTTTAAATTTGATAATTTCATCGAAGTAATTATAATCAAAAATTACTAGAAACTTGATAGATATTGATGGAATAGTTTCACAAATATAAATTTTTAATTAAAAAATTGAAAACAGCTGAGGTTTGATATTTTAACAATGATAAATGTTTTTTCAAATATTGATAACAATTGGTGTAAAATAAAATTTATTTACTTTTAATTCTTTACTTTTTACTTTTAATTTACTTACTTTTTACCTTTAATTGTAAAAACTTTTAATTCAATTTAGAATTAAATTCCAAAACTGGAATTTTGTTATTTTCTAAAATGGATACTGATAAAAGCATTGAATTTCAGGTTTCTGATTGCTACAATTATTGATCGAAGCAAAATTTACGATTTGTTACAGTCAATTTAGGTCAGTAGTATTCGGCAATAATGTAATATAAATTTTAATTTCCCGAAATTGTCTGCAACAATTTGTAAATATTGCAAATTTTGAAATTATTTTTTTTTAATAACAAAAAATTGAATTTGAAAAAAATTGGAAGAAAATTTACCTTTTATGATTTTACCTGCATTCCAATTAATAAAATCATTTAAAATGCAGTTTGATTGGAAGATGTGATAAAAATTAAAAACTAACTTTAGTTCGTTCGATTATCATACGATTACTACTTCGAGATCGTGAATGTTGTTCATTACGTACTATCGGTACTAAATTTGAGAGTGATTCTGATCGATGTGGCATCGTTCGATCTAAGCAAAAGTAATTTTGAGAGAAAAAAAAAGGAAATCTAATCGCAACTTTTATAATTTCGAAATTTACACCATAATTAAAATTAATAATCAAACATAAATTTATTGAAACAATGAAGAGCTTTGCTTTTATCCGCATTTCAATGTATTTGTTATTTTTCGAGAATTGAAATGAGTAATTCGAAATTATTCATAAAATGCTGCCTGATTTTCTTCGAAATACCAATGATACATATAAGAAATAATAACAAAAAAAAACGAAATAAAATAATAGTTCAGGAGGAAATTAATTAATTAATAATTAAACACATATATATTTGTAATGAAATACTTGAATAATTCAATTTAACGAGAATTTTTGGTTGAGCAAGAAATGAAATGAATTCTATGATATTTAACAATTTGAACATTTCACTTTCACAAAAAAAAATAAAAAATAAAAAAATAAATGTTCGGAAATATAATATAAACAAATGATGCAAGAAATATATGTTTCAAAACAATGACATTAAAATCGATGATTTTTTTTTTTAGGCGATGAATTTCATTATCGTACCGATTTAAAAAATATAAAAATATATCGACTGAATTTTATCAAAAAAAAAAATAATTAATTAATATTTAAAAAAAAAAAATTTTTTTTTGAAAAATTAATTAGGTCAGAAATAAGAAGAAATGATTTAGAAATTTATCAAAATTTATCAATCATAAACATATCAATTGGAATAGCAAAAAAAGGGAAAAAGGGAGGAGAGAGAAATAAGTAAAAAAGGGTAAGAGAAAGGGGACGAAGGTAGGATGATTATGCAAAAGTTGATTTTTGATGATTTGTTATAAAAATTACATTTTTATTATTTTCTTTGTCTGCTCCATTTAGATTTCATTTTTCAGGAATTTTCTTCCAGCAAGCAGCTGACTATTTCATTTTAGCCTGATTCATTTTAGAAAAGCATAATTCGAGCATAAAAATATAAATATAATCGATCAGCCAAAGGTTAAAAGATAACAAAAAGTATTTCGATAATTTTTTCGCGGAACAAAAAAAATATTTTATTCCTCCTTTTTTTGTCGAAAAAAAATTCCGATCTTTTTAATCGCATTTTAAAGCTTATTCGTTATGAAAATAATTGCAAGGAATTGTTTTTAAAATTTTTTGAAATTTAAAAATTTCCTTAAAATCTTTTTTTTTAGTCGAAATAAAATGGTATAAAACCAAAAATTGTTAGTTAATTATTTTATTATTTATTTTATATAAGAAATAAATATTTCATAATTTGTGCAAATAATTATTTAATTATTTTATTATTTATTTTATATAAGAAATAAATATTTCATAATTTATGCAAATAATTATTTAATTATTTTATTATTTATTTTATATAAGAAATAAATATTTCATAATTTATGCAAATAATTATTTAATTATTTTATTATTTATTTTATATAAGAAATAAATATTTCATAATTTATGCAAATAATTATTAATTTTTATTATTTATTTTATATAAGAAATAAATATTTCATAATTTGTGCAAATAATTATTTAATTATTTTATTATTTATTTTATATAAGAAATAAATATTTCATAATTTGTGCAAATAATTATTTAATTATTTATTATTTATTTTATATAAGAAATAAATATTTCATAATTTGTGCAAATAATTATTTAATTATTTTTTATTTATTTTATATAAGAAATAAATATTTCATAATTTATGCAAATAATTATTTAATTATTTTATTATTTATTTTATATAAGAAATAAATATTTCATAATTTGTGCAAATAATTATTTAATTATTTCATTATTTATTTTATATAAGAAATAAATATTTCATAATTTATGCAAATAATTATTTAATTATTTATTATTTATTTTATATAAGAAATAAATATTTCATAATTTATGCAAATAATTATTTAATTATTTTATTATTTATTTTATATAAGAAATAAATATTTCATAATTTGTGCAAATAATTATTTAATTATTGTGTTCCGAAATAATATGTTTCATATTCATTTTTTCATTTGCAAATTACTCTTTTCTTTGTAATAATAAATATTCTCAAAAAAAAAGACTAAAAATTTTTTAATGAATGAGCAAAAAACAATGGATATGAAGAGGTTCGTAATATGCATTATATTATCTTTCAAATGATATGTGAAAATTTATAATTATTTTTTTCCTAATACTAAAATTAGTAGATAAAATAGGAATGATTAAAGAAGTGGGACAAAAGTTCGAAAATTATTCAAAATTAAACGAAATTTTCTGGCGCCACTTTGGGATCATAAATAGTAATTTTCCTCCGCCGATTCTTTTTTTTTTTTTTTTTAATAAACTTGTTTGATAATATTTCATTATTGAATTCTAATGGGTTAGTTCGTAAATTTGGCGATACTTTGATCGATATCAATTCTTCCAATATTACCCTATCAAATTTTTTCCATCAATTGTAGTTTTTATCTCTAGCCAGATTTATTGCTTTTATCCTTGTCCGATTTAAGTCATTATCAAAAAGTTTGAATTTTGTTTAAATCCTCAAAAAGATTATAGTGATAATTTTTTAAATTGTCACTATCAAAATTTTCATGTAACGTCAAAAGGCGTGTTTCAATTTTCGAAAGCTTTTTTTTTACAAAATTGCTTTTAAAAATCTTAAAATGATAATTATATTATTATCATCATATTATTATTTCAAAATTATCCTTATCTATTTTTTATTTCAAAATTATCCTTATCTATTTTTTTATTTCAAAATTATCTCTATCTATTTTTGCATTTGAAACTGAAATTTTAATCTAACCGTAAATTTTGTAGGAAACGAAAAAAGAAAAAAAAATTTGCTAAACAACGAATATATCAATGATTAGAAGAAAAATTAAAAAAAAAAGAAATATGAATATTTGACGATTTTTTCGATAAAATAATTTTACAATTCTTTTTTTAGATTTTATTGCGAAATGATAGAACAAAAAAATGTAAGAGAAAGAGAATGAATATAATTTTTGTTACATTTGTTATAATTATTAGAGAAATAGTTTTATTTTAATGAAAAATTTTCTTTCATAATTTTATACTATAAAATAAAAAAAAAAAGGAAAAACATATTAGGAGAAAGAGGAGGAGAAGAAAGAATTTCTTGTGAAATTATGAGAAAGAATTCTTGATTGAAGAATGAAAATGATAAATGTATTGGTCTTTTTTTTGGGAATTTTTTTTTAATACAGTAAAAGGTTAATGGGACATTATAATATCAACAGTAAAAGGTAAGGGGATGGGATATTGTGGATTAATTTCTATTCATATTTTGGACGATTAATTTAGGTCTACCATAATGTCTTTTTTTTTTAAATTAAAGTTAAGAGGTTATCATAATATCAATTTGGATATCATTTCAGCTTGGATATCTGGAACAGTGAACATTTAAGAATGAATAATTTGCATAAATTTTGATAATGTAGCATAATCTTACTATTTCGAGATAAATAAATGATAAATCATATGAAGTTGTTTATTTAAGAAAGCATAAATCGAATTTCAGAATTCACAAGCATTACAATAATTTGCAAATTTTGATATATCGGAACAATACAATCAATAACAAAGAGAAAGTATCGAATTATAATGAAATAAATAAACAAATTTCATTTTATGAAAAGTTAATTGTATTTTCCAATCATTCTGATTTATTTTAATCAATACTAATTGATCCAACTATATTTGAAACAGTCATATGTACTGCTTTGCTATTCTCGATGAATTTCAATATCATTCGGAAATTTCGTTGGAATCAGAACAAAAAGAATTATGATGTATTAGGATTGATTTACTAAATTCATATTAAATCGATCTCGAGTCGTTGTATAGTTAGGGAAAAGTGATGAGAAGAAGAAGTCATATATAGCATGCATCCTCGAATATATTTCAAATTAATTGTATCAGAAATGATTTTAAAAAAGAAAAAGAAAAAAGTGAGAGATTAAATGTTGTAAATTGATTTATATAAAATGACGCCTAACATGAACTGGAAAAAAACCATAATTTAATTAATAAAATTTCGCAAAAACTAGTCGAATTCGAAATTAATTAAATAAAAGGAATTAATATTATATTAAACGATATAAAATTCAATAAGAGTAAACGATTATAAATCATCGATCAAAAAGATGTTTACAACTAAAAAAAATTTACAAATAATAATTGGATAGTATAAAGAATAAACAAGTTTATGATAAACGAGAAAGATAAACAATAATATTGTTATATAACAAATTGACATAAACACTAAAAAGTTTTCAATGCGACTGAGCGAAAAATAAAATCAATAATCATCAAATGCTATTAGATTAGTTTATTTCCTTATCATATCAATGCTATCTTTCTTATCAATAAATTGTTTTTACCAGTAAACTTATTTGATTCGTATGAACAATTCCTTATAATTCCTTCATTCTATTCAAGAAAAGTTAGTGATTTTTTTTTTTAGAATAAAAATCAAGTTTCAAATTTATAATTTTAATAATTTACTCACACTATTCTACAATGATAACAGGCTTGATGCTTATGTTAATCTTATGAAAAATAATCATATGAATACTAATTGTTAAATTATTTGATTGAAATTACCTATTAGATTGAATCATATTAGAGTAATGCATTCCAAAAATAGATTTTGAATTCGAATTTCTAAATTCAAATAATGAATTTGTAAATTTTTTAAAAATGATTCGAAGTCCTAAATTTAAATAATTCGAATTTATAAAATTTAAATAATGAATATAAGATTTTTTACAAAAAAAAAACATTTTGGGTTGAAAGAATTTATCGTGGATTCAGTGACAAAAATTTTCCCCAATTTAGAAATATCATCGAAAAAAGAAAAAAAAGGAGTGAACAAGGATTATAAATAATAGAATTAAAATACTGGAAATTTTAATAAGATTAAAATATAGGCAATATTTTATATCTTGTCTTTTTTTTATCAGAGGATAATCCTTTGAGAATTACTAATATAGCTTATTTACTATTATTCAAATTTTAGATATTTTAATATTCGCTTTTGGATTGATTTGCTCTATTTAATATTTATTATTACTATTTTTAATCTATTCCTATATCAGATTAATTTTTTTTGTAATATTTATCTATAATAAGGGATCATCAAATAATATATTTTAGCAAAATTAATTAAGTAAAAATTTGATTCTTGATCCTATCAATAATATAGTTAAACACTGATAAAAGAAGTGATAGCGCTGGTAGTTTTTAAAATATTATTGAGAGATTTGAACGATTTTTCCAGAAATTAAGCAAAGTTTTAATTAAGTATAGTTTTGATCCATGATTTTATTACCAATTTAGTTAGAAGAAAATAAAGAAATTAAAAAAATTTTTTTTTGAAAAATTTTAACGAAACAAAATTTGAAGGATAAATAAAAATGAAAAATTGGTATTTTGCTGAGGAACGATTAGAAATTGTAAAATTCAATTTTTACTACAAAAATACAACTATGCCAATGTATGTCTCTTAAAGAAAATACCAAAATTTGTTCCTTTTTTTCAATAAAAATAAGCTTTTAATTGCATACCTAATAGATCGAAGAAAATTGACATCTTCTATTCGAAATGAAAATAATTATATATCAAAAATTTTTTGGAAAAAAATAGATAAAAGTTTAGACTTATTAAAAGTTAAAAAAAAAATATTTCACAGTTGATTTAGTAAGTTAGTAAAATTAAAATATGAATGAGAAAGGGTTAAGAAAAAAAAATTGATTAACAAAATTTTTTAAAATCATTTAAAATTACAATGATAAATGCTATTTATAATGGAGAGGAAAAGGAAGCCTAATATTCATTTTAAAAAAACATTTACATTCTAGAGGTCATTTCCGGTTTAACGGCATATATCGAGAAATATTTCATGATTATTCAAATTTTTAAAAAAAGTGGAAATTTCATGATCTATTACATTCTACAATTTTCTAAACAAATATCAAAGATCTAATATTATAATTTCGATTTATGAAAAATTTTAATATTTTTATCAATTCAATCATATCAGTTGTTTTTTTGTACTTATTGTAAAATGATAGGTTTAGAAAATTTCCGATACTTTATTTTGTAATTAATTGAAATGAAAAAATTTTTAGCCTAAAAATTTATTAAATCAAATTTCAATTAAGCATTGTAATGACATTTATTCAAAAATCAATCGATAATTTATTAGTTAATGCTAAGATTTATTCACATAATGGTACCATTAATTAAATAGTAAAATATTCAAAATTTATTTATTTAGTAGAATAAACAAAACGAAATAATGAAATTTGAAATGATAGGAATCGAAATGATAGGAATCGATTAATATAAAGTTCTAAAAGAGTACTGTTATCGTTATAATCATTAAAAAAAAAACAGGTTTGAATTGATGCTATCTGAAAATCAGGTAACAACGATTTACTTTTACTGCTATTTTATAATATCCAAAGTACATAATGTGAGTTAGTTATCGAGCATTATATAAATATGTTGATTTTTTCAGATATTATTCAGTAAATAACAATCACTCAATAACAATTTCATAAATTCAAATTTTAAATTTAAGAAAACTTAAAATTCAAATTATAAAATTGATAAATCTATGAAAAACTTGTAAATTAAATTGTTAATCACATGAATTATGATTAATTTTCATTTTGCCCATTGCTCAATTATTGATAATTGATAAAGTTCTTAATCAGAAAATATCGCTTTATCATTTAGTTTCAGCTATATTATCATGATTTTTATTTTAGTATAGAAAATTTGAAAGAACTTTTAATAGAGACTGATCAATGCTATTATAAATAAATCAACTGCAAATGGTATTATCAAAATTTTGATTATCATAATTTTTATGAAACAATAAAAGTCTATCCTCTATTAATTCAATACAGCAATATTTGATTATTTCAGTTCTCCATTTACGTATCTGAATAATTCTAAATAATTATAAAAATCCTATAGAATACACCTGGAACGAACAGGTAAATATGAAAAGCAGGATAGGTAAAGTGAACAAACTGTTTACTTTACATCACATTATTATTGCATATTTCTGATTCATTGATATATACGAAATCATCGAGATTTTTTGTTGTCATACTTAAAATAATCAATATTATCTATAATTTACATGCATTTACTTGCATTTATAGAAAAACTTAATTTATGCAGAAAAAGTCAAAAATTTCGATAAATAATTCCAATATTATATTATTACATTTACATAATCATGCTATATCATCTCTCAAATACCTTAATGATAAAATTAACTTCTAATCATTTCCTATATCATGAGATAGGAAAATTTTTGAATAAATGCAATTGTTAGTCATTTCTCGTTTATTATATTTATTTGTTGAGAATTTAAAAAATTTAACTTTTTTATTATGCATAAAGCATATTTGTTAATAATATGTCCATGTTTGGTTTATGTGTTTTGTATTGATATTTACACATTGATGTGTAATTAAATGATTAATTCGCATAGATAAAAAAGTATGTATGAAAAACAAACTTATCAAATAAAAGAATTCATATGGAAAAAAGTCACTCAGAGGAGTATAGAATGAAATGGAACAGAATAAAATAGAATTTAATTAATTATAGAACAGAATAAAATGAAATATAATTTGCTATAGAATAGAATAAAATAGAGTAGTCATAATTAGTTGTAATTAAATTAAATCAAATTAAATTAAAAAGTAAATAAAAAGCAATGATCTATCAATCATTATTGATATTTCAGAAATATCATATCACAGTAAATTAATTTTCTCTTCTCTATTTAATAACTAATAATTTACTCAATTATAATCCTTCATTCTCATAAATTAATCAAATCAAAAAAAAAGCATGTGATTAAAATTCACAAATAAATCATTTTTGCAAAATTAGTTTAATCAGTTAATCTCATGAAATGATAAATAGAGCAATAAAAAAAGAAAAAAAATCAAAGAATAAAGTCAGTAAGGTAATTACTACAAAATTTTTTTATTTATTTAATAACTAATAATTTATTCAATTATTGTTTAGATAAGATAGAAAATATTAAATAGTTTTGATATTGCAAATTGAGAATATAATATTTCATTGAAAAAGATAATTTGTTTATATTTTTAATTCAATTTAATTTAACAGTGTTCAGTTCTGTTCAATTTATTGTAAATAATTCATTTCCATTTCATTCCGTTTACTTTCAATTTAATTATCGAATAATTTGATATTATATTTATGATTGTTAGAAGTTGAACAATTCCACAAAAAGGTAAATAAAACTAACCATTCATTCCATATCGCACTCCAACTTTAAAATTCATATGCAATTCTTTATCAAAATTTCGATCAGCTAAGTTCACAAATTGAAATAATATACTTTAAGTATTGATATATGAGACGTATATGACGTACGTACATATCTTATTCAAATTAATTAAATTATTTCTATGGACGATGATATTTTTTCTACCGTAAATTTTACCGCTTTACAAAATCAATCTTATTACTCTTTTGAGTTATTTACTATATTACATTAGTGTGCCAACTTTTTTCCATCAATTTTTCCATTTCTTTCCAACTTAAAGCAAGAAAAAAATGCTCAATTTGTGTGTATATGTAATAAATTAATTTTTTCTTCTTACGCAACGTAATTAAAAAAATTTGACGCAAGTGTATGTCACGTAGAAGAAGTAAAAATTTGACGTAAAATGTTATGTCGTTTTCACATCTAATTTTCTTTCATCAGAAAACAATCAAAACAATAGAAAATAGCAAAACTATGAAAAAACAAAGTTTACTAATTTAATTGAAATTTAAATATAAAAAGTGAACTTTGGGAATTTCCACACTTCATATTTTTGTGATAAAAATTATCAGTCACTGCCAATTATTTTTGTTATTTTTTTTTTTTGGAAATTATTTCTACTATCTGCAAATTAGGACTCTTATTTTTATCAGAAATATTTCACATTAATTCTAAATCATTAATCGAAATGATTTTTCGTACTATCATAAAACAATGCATTGTTTGGGAATAAATAAAGCATTTAATAAAATATTATGATATGGAAATCTTAATTTAAATTTTAACTCAATAAATTAAAATATATAAATAATTATTTGCAGCTTTTAATAGTCATAAGAAAATAGTCATAATTAAATTAGGATAAAATAAAATATACAAATATCGTCATATGCGAGTCATAATTAAATAAATTTTTATCACAAATAAAATTATTAGCAATTAATGAGAATGAAATAAGAAATTGAGAGATTTGTAAAGTGACAAATGGATAGAAAAGTAACTATTTTATATCATTTATGTCACAAATTATATCTGTAAATAAATCGCTTTGCACAATGGGTAAGTTACCTATTTATATTTTCTTAACCTCTTTTCTAAAAAAAAAAAATAACTTTTTTAATTCGAGTCTTGATAAATACGTTGAGTGAAATATAATCAATTAAACAAAAATTTAGTCCATTCAATTTTCAGGCTGGCCAGTTCATAAAATTAAGTAAATTAAAAGAAAAAATAGCTTAAGTTTGAAATAATTACTTGATTTTTTTCTTAATTTTTGTGGAATATTCGAAATATTCATTTGATCTGTTGACTAAAATAACTTTTTATTGAAATTTTGACGTTTTGCCTGTCATTTAAAGCATTTTAAGAATTTATTGAATTTGTTAAAATTTTAATTCGAAGCTTAAGTTTTTTTGACAAATGTATTTTACATGAAATTTATGGCATTAGAATTTATAGAATAATTCTGATCACTTTATCATTGATTTATTAATGCAATAGAAATAAGAGAAAATTTTATATTTAATTTGCTTATTCAGTATTTTTATTGCCAATTTTCAAAGATTTAAAACTGTCTTAAATTTTTAACAGATGATAACATCAAACGTTCAAACTCAGTGATATAAAAGATATAATTTTTAAAACTAAGTTATTTTATTTTTCTTTTTTGAAAATATTAAAAAATTTTTCCATAAATATGAAAATATTATGGACGTTAGCTTACAAGCTCAAAATTGTAAAACTTTCTCAAGATTTAATAATTAATTGCATGTAAATTCCTGAAAATTATATAGCTGAGAAAAGAATTTTGCATAATCTTCTAATTACTATTTCATAAAATTTTATCAAAATCAGCTAACGAGACTCGGTATTTTGGTTTAAATGAAATTTGTGAAATGTTGGCGCGAAAAATGACATTAGACTAATTATGGAAGTGTTATTCTTAGTGATATTTTAATTAAATTAGTTAATTTTATATTTCTAGACTTTTCTTTACCTATTTTCTTTTCAACAATAGTAAAATATTCATAAATATAAGAGATATAATTCTTAGTGAAGTTGTTTTCCAAAAATACAAAAATAAAGTCAAAAAATATTTCTTTCCAAATGTCGAAGCAAAAAAAAATTTCTTTCTGATTGCCTATTACAAAAATTTTGATGAAATGTGAATTAGTTTCAAGCAATTCATTCATGAAAATTATCTCCTTCTTCCTATTATTCCTCACTATTAGATAATTTTTTCGATGATATAAGTTTGAAAATTGGAAGATAAGTAAATGTGACATATATAATAAAATACAGGAAGAGAGGCAAAAAAAACGAGAAATATGAATGGATAGATGAATTTGGGTAAATAATATAATGGATCTATGAACTGTATTATTATTATTATCATTCTGCTATCATTTGATCAGTCATATTGCTGGTAAATTGGATCAAATTATTGAAAACGAGATGAAATGTTAAAATCGATGAAAATAAAAAACAACAAAGTTTCGCTAAAATCCGATGAAAAAAAAAAATTGAAAAACGAGAATAAAATACAAACGATAAATCGCTTTTTTTTTCTCTCTCAATGACCTGTTTTAATTACTATTACCTTGAGACATATATTTATAATGCATATAAATAGCGTACGCATGCATGCATGCATGCACACAAGCATGCACTTAAGTTAATATTATTATAGGATTTGATAATTTTTTTAAATTTATTAATCTTATCCATATCTTTTTTTATGATTTATTAGCATTTAATTATTATTGTTGAAATTATCAAACATTTCAAGCGAATTCTTTCTTTTCTTCAATTTTGCTAATTTAGATGTGTATGTAGCGAATATGTATGTAACTAAGAAAGTATTTAGATAATTGTGTAAGTAATTAATATTGGTAATTAATTAATTTAATCAATTTTTTTTGTTCTGCTATTTTCGATTAGAATTTGATAAAACTTAATGATTTATTAATTGTTCAAAAGATATGTGGTTAAATACAATTCCATAAGAATAATTCCACTAATTAAATTATCCTAATTGGAATAATATAAAATAAAATTCAATTAATATACATATATCATATAATAATCGTAAGTAATGAAATGTTAAAAGAAAAAAAATAGAGAAAAACTATAAAATTTCCACAATCATATTGAAAAATAAAATTTATTTTATTGTAGCTCAAATCTTTTTAGCTACAGTACTTAAATAATTCTAAAAAATTAATTATAATATTTAAGTGAATTATCATACGTATTAAAAATTAATCAAAATCAGTTTATTTCGTTTTATTTTTGATTAAAAAATAGACGATTTTTATATGCTTAGTATTACAATTTTTTGATTTCTATAAATTCTTTTAAAATGGAATAATAAATTTCAATTTAAAAATTATTAAACAATTTAATTTTCTATTACAATCTTTCTCAATACCTTTATCCTTATCAATACGTACGTAATTACTTACATTATAAAACTGATTCTCACTGAATATTAAGAAGTTTTTTTATAAAAAAAAAGAAATTTCTTCCTAAATATATAATCATTATTTTCATTTAATAATATTACATAGAATAAGTAATAATTAAAATTGTATCCAAATTTTATCAATGTTAAAAAAATACATATTGATTTTATCAAAGTTAAAATTAAAATTCCTAAAAATAAATACTAAAAGATCTAAACATTTACTCAAATTGAAATAATCAAAAAAGATATAAAATCGTAATATAGTAGTAATTTAAAAATATAATTTGCATCAAAAAAATTAATGTAATTTATTGGAAGGAAAGGAAAGTTTGATATTTAATTTTAAAATATACCAAATATCATTATTCAATTGTAGCAATCGTTTTACAAATGTGAAGTATAAATATCATATCACAATGATCAGTGAGCAAAAAGGCGCTTTTTCGGCAATAAAATTTTCCAATTATTACCTTGCGATACAAGATTGATGGATCAAATTTGTTAAGCAAATAAATAAATAAACAAAAGTTTGAATAATCGATGATAGAATATATGTATTTGCATATGCGAATTCTTTGATCAAACAATGTTATTTTCAAATTTCAAAAAAATTTTTTTTACATCTTTAGTAGTAAATTTAAAAAATTTATATTTTGAAAATTTAACTGCAAATTAAGCAAATGATAAGCAGAGCTAACACTTTTTTAAATTTCTTTCTTTCGATTTTTCCTTAAATTGGATTCAATAAAAATAAAAATATGGATTTTATTAGTTCTATTAATTGAAAAATTATAAATTTAATTTCTATTATAATTATAAAATTTTAAAATGGAAATAAAATAGATAAATAATTTTTAATTATTCTGCTTTAATTTAAAAGAATATTGAAAATTTCTATTAATTTTTACATTGATATTCAAATAATTCCCTAATAACACAAGTCAATAAATCGATAAGCTGAAAGTAAATCAGATAAAATGATATCATTTACAATCAATGATAATTTAGTAAATCTGAAATCATACCATTTATGACACCTGGGTCAACAATATATTTGACATGAGACTATCTGATTCACCTGATTTTCTAATGTTTACCTTCCCAGGTGAAATTATTTATCAACTATTCTCAAACTATAAAGTGAAATGACAAAATATTTAATCGAATCTTAGTTGGCAAAAGAAATCAAATTCGGAATATTTAAGTTTGTAAAAAAAAACAGATGTGTTTGTTTTTATAAAATTGTGTATACGATATATACATCTAATACAATTAGCTATTGGGAAATTTTGACGAATTATCGAATAGTCTTCTCCACAATGTATTTCATCTTTGATAGAATTTTGAGGAAGTTATCTAAATGGAATTAATTAGTGATAACTAATGATAATTAAGTTGTCTTGGAAAAAATTTGAATTAGAGCTATTTTGGAGCATAATTTTGAATGATAGCTTCATGAATTTAGCCGAAAACGGGTATTTCCTAAATTGTGAAAATTAGATTCATTACTTAATGACAGTTAATGAGCAAATTTCAATCCTAGTCTAATTATCTTATCAATCAAAAAATAATTCGAGTTTTAGATTTGAAATGCATAGTCAGACAATGATTTCTCGTCGAAACAATTTCAAAATAGAACTTTTTTTTTTCTGTTTTTTTTGAGAACTTTCCTAATCTCAAGTATTTTTTGAGTTGTCATATAATGATGTTTAAATTTATTTTTTTTCGGCTAATGATCTTTTCGATAGTAGTATATTTGTAAGTATTTTTAGCTCATTGATTTTAGTCCATTACAAATTTATGGAGTTCTTTTTATTTTTATTTTTATCATTTTTTTCTTAACATCACTACCGTTACCAGTTATCATTCCAATTTTCCTTCATTACTAAGCTTTCTTTAAATAAAGTTCTGAAGAAACAGAATAAAAAAATTTTTTTTTTTGAAATATGAATTTTAGCGTCAATATATAGCAGATATGATGAATTAATTTAATTTGAATTAACTTAATCACCTCATAAAGTAAAGAAGTACTTACTTAAACCCGACAGTTTTTACTCTTTTGAGTTACTCTTCAAACTGTTTACAATCAATATCATTCAGTCACTTCGAGAGAATATGAGAGTTTTATATTGACATATATTGTTCAATATTGTTTTATTCTAATTTTGATATAATTAAATGTACGAATACGGATAATGTGATGTAAATTTTTGAATTGACATAGATTGATAATAATGTTACTGTAATTAAAAAAAATTTTTTTCCATTTAAGAATATAGTCAAAGTTTTCGTTTCTTGCAACTTAGTTTTTGGAATTCGAACTGGCTTTTGTGATTTATGATAAAATTTTTATAGGCTTCGAGAAAATTTCTTGACTTTAGATTTTAGAAAAAAAAGAATTATGGATTTTTAGAAGATAATCAGAACAATTAGACGATTTTGCTGAATCTAAGCAAGTTAAAAATAAGACAACTGAATCCATTTTTTTCCAAGCAAGTATTGATGATATTTTGATCTATACAGTGTTGATAAGCTCAACATTTCAAATAATTGACTTAGAATTCAGACTTCAATGGTGAAATTCTAATATCAAATTAGTTGTCGATAAAGCTAGTTATAATCAATCAATCTTTCGACTTGCTTGCTTGTCAAATCTAAAAAATATCTTCTGCTCCGATGGCTATATAAACCGATTTTGCTTAATTGCTGGTGACTATTGTAAATTTTTTCTTAATTTCAGTTCAAAAACGATAGAGATAAGATAAAATTGTTTATATAAAATTATGTGCTTACACTTCAGATTTAAGTTACAACTTCAACGATCAAATTTGAACCTTAAATTATCGAAAATTAAGTGAGTCTATTTTCTTTCATTGCTAAAATGCATTCGAATATTTTCATAGTTTGTTTCTTAATTTTCTTTGCTATGATTTTACTAAATAAAAATTTTCTTTGCTATGATTTTTTTACTAAATAATTTTTTTGCTATGATTTTACTGTTTTTGTTTGCTTAATACCATTACTTCCAAATGTAATTTTTGAACAAACTTGCCATATATACATTTACATAGTTTGACATGAGAGCAAGCTAATTGTCATTTTATTGAACTTCCAAGTAATCTATTCAACTTTTTGAATTGCTTATGATACCATTGATTGATCTGATCATATTAAAATTATTTGATACGAATATTATGAATATTTTTCTATAAATTTGAACAAAGAAGATATTCAATATTGAAAGAGAAATATACTGCAAAGATTTGAAGGATAAACATAGTCCAAATATTTTCTTTGATATCCCAAATTCTAATTTGAAATTGCGAGACAAAACGCCGAACCTTCGTATTGAGGCGTTAATGACGTTATTGCGTTAATGACCTTATTGCTATTAAACTTTAAAGACGTAATGAAATGTCGCATGTCGAGATTTTTAAATCAAAATAATGATTGTCTCATTTCTCGTGGATTGTCTCATTTCTTTTCTGGAATTCCAGTTCGTTATGATTATATTAGAATAACATTAACCATTGGATTTCTAGTGGAAAATTTTGACATTTTATTTATGACATTTTATAAAAATTCTAACGGTTTCAACTGATTTGTTGCCAAAGGAAAGCATGATTTTACGAACTTGAAGAGAGTTAAATGTGATAAAATCTTTGCTTCGTCAAGAATTTTGTCAATTCTTTAAAGGAATTGAATAAGACGTCTAGCTGAGGATGTGGAGATATTGGAAAAATGATAAGTGATTTGGTATAATTATGGAAAGGTGTAGAAAATCTTAGCAGATATCCTAAAATTTCAGCCAAAACAGAAATCAGTTAAGATCAGACAAATCTTTTGGAAACACTCATTTGAATAACAGGTCGAGCCATGAGCCATCGAAGTAGGTAAAACTCATTAATCCTGTTGGATGCATTTTTTATTTAACATTACGTTTCAATAATTTTGAAAATTAACAAATCGTTATCAAAATAATCATTTAATATCATTACCCATCACATATTCTGAAAATCAATTTCTATATGATTTTGTGAATCGGTATTTGCGAATTCATCTTCTTCCGGATATTCGATGTATTCGCCTTGTTCCGGAGGTTGCATCACTTCGACATATTGGCCTTGATACGGAGGTTGGATCATTCCACTGAATTCGCCATATTCCGAAGATTGAGTCATACCACTGAATTCTCCTTGTTCCTGATGTCCAGTCATTCCACTGAATTCGCCATATTCCGAAGATTGGGTCATACCACTGAATTCTCCTTGTTCCTGATGTCCAGTCATTCCACTGAATTCGCCATATTCCGAAGATTGGGTCATACCACTGAATTCTCCTTGTTCCTGATGTCCAGTCATTCCACTGAATTCTCCTTGTCCTGAAGGTTGGATCATTCTACTGAATTCGCCATATTCCGAAGATTTGATTCTTTCATTATTCTCTCCAGCCGCAGTTTTTTCTATGATTTTCTCAAATTCCTCAAGTTCATCATTATATCCTGTAATTTCATCTCTTTCCATAACTTTTTCATATTCCTTTATCACTTCATCGTCCGTTTCAATTGCATCCTCATCTCCCGTATACCGACCTATCCACAGAATATTTTTTGGTTTATCAGTAATGAAATAGATAAAAGGATGATTAGCGTCAAATGTTTGTGATGTTGGCATGAATAAATTATTTATCATTTCACTTTTTTCTGTTGAACTGTCTTTATAGTTAACATTAATTCCATCTTCCGCAATCTGAATTTAAATTTTTTTTCTCTTTGTTATCTCTTTACTGAGAAAGAAGTTTTATAAAATATTACATTTAAGATTAAATTATCGATTAATTGGGACTTATCTGCTATTTGTCTCTTTCTAAGAAGTGAAAAATGAGTTGAGATAATTTTAATTTCCAGATGATAATTCTTGTACTATTGAAATTATCTTTAAATTGTTGCATCATTTTAATAAAATTTTAATAAAAGCAAAGGTAATTCTTATAAGATAGCAAATATAAGATAATCACTTTGAGAGTAAAGTTTAAGATTGAGCTGATAAAATGCAAAAGATTAGATTAAGATGAAAACAATAACCTGTATAGAAGCTAAATTTCCGATATGTTTTGTTATAGATAATGGCTGATCAGAAATACCGGTGAAATTAGCCGACTGAGTAAACATTGATCGTAGGCCCATACTTTCTAATCCATCTGACAAAATAAAATATTTTCTTGCGTAAAATTTCGGAATTGTAACCTAAAAACAATTGAAATCTCTAAGAGTTTTATGAATGAATATCATTGAATGTGGAAATGGAAATTAAAAAGTTTGAAATTCTAATAATTTGATTGGAAATAATTCAACAAATTATTGAATACAAAAAAACGAACGGAAACTTACTTATGAAGCGACTAATTTGAAATTTGATAACTCAAAAAAAAAATTTATAAAAGATATTTGATGAATTGAAAGCAGAGTGAAATTTAGATTTATTTGCAATTCTTATCAATTCTTATCATAATTTAAAGCATACCATAGTTTTTTTAGATTCGTCAGATTCCTCAAGTGCGCTAATGTAATTAAATAATTTCTCTCCGGTAAGTTCCATTTCAATTTTTGCTAATTCGCATATCTGTTTAGGTAAAATAATTATCATACACATTCCAGGTTTTACCAACGGTAAGGAAATTACTTGCACACTTTGATCTTCATAGTATGGAAATTCTGCTGTCCTTCCCATCATTGGTATCTGAATAATTCAAAAATAAACAAAACTAGCATTTCTAGTAGTATGCTGAAAATAAAGTCGAAAATATTGCTTGAAATTTTCTTGCTTAACTTCGAGCTAATTAATTATCATTAAAATGCACAAGGAGGAACAGATATTATCAATTCATGACAGATGCATTTCTATCATTTCTCTCTTATCTTTTACTTTATCAATTTTGTACAACAACTAAAATTAATTAATATTGTTGAATAAAATACATTAATTTCTTGGGATAATGAAAGGCTGAAATATGTTGGTAATTGAGTGATACGAAGTGATATTTCCATTCTAATTTAAGATGTAATTCGTTGATAAGAATAGCGAAGAATCAAAATTATGAAGATGACATTATTGGCTCTCTCATAAGCATTATCAGATAACCAGTCGTTAGCTATCTGCAATTATAATTAAATTTTTTCATCTAAAAATTTCCAAAGATATTTTAGAAGGATAATCTGACTTCATTGGATTTTCATTTAATAATAAATGTTCATACTTGATTGATAAGACGAAATCAAAATTGTTTCTACTAAAATTACGTATAACGTTGAAATTTTAAATATATAAAATTAGTTATATATATATAATATTCAGTTATTATACAGTAATATGTGATATTAAATGATCGATTCACAGTAAACTGAGTGATATTGAATTTGAAATAAAAGTAATATTACCTCTACTAATCATCATCATCTTTCGAGAAATCTCGTCTTCTACCGTAACACCATGAATCATCATACTATTTATGAAGTAGGATTAATTGAGACATTTTGATGTACCCATAATTTGGCTGATTCTCCAATAATAAAATCTTCATTTTCTTGGCTTGATCCTCCGGACAAATCGATAATAGAATGTGCATAGTTATCAAATATTTGCGCAGATTGTCCTGAATCATAGGTATTTGTCACTTTTCCAGATTATGAAATTGAAACGGAAATACTTTAAATTTATTTTCTTTTTCATTTATTGTTGCCAAAAAAAAACGACTCATTGCATCGAAAATTGCATAAATTTAGAATTGGATCTTATCTTGTTGGCTTATAATTATTTACATTTTGAATTGGCCAACATAAAGGTACTCATTACCTCCGCCAAGTACTATCATCTCATGTTGGGTATTACCACGAGCTCCCTGATACAATGCTGACAATCGGAAATTATTGCAAACGGTGACAAAAGATGTGATTCACTGGCTGTCGAAGATGTTTGAACAACATCATCGTGAAATCCATCTGATTCTTCGTCATCATCAATCTGAAACTTTTTTAGCTTACAGCATCTTATAATGATTATGCTAAATCTGTGTTTGCTATAAAAAAAAAATGTTGTCAAGCTATTTGGGTACTAAATTTAACGTGACACATCGAATATTCTCATAACTTCTATACCATATGAATTCAGTTGAATCTATTTTGTCTCATTGATTACCGTGGATTCATTGTATTTTGTTGACAATAAGCAAGAAATGAAATTCATTGCATCTGAATTCATTGATGTGGATCGGATTTCTCAGTTAGAGAATCCTAGTCGAGAAAACTTAAGCATTATGAAGGAAATAGAATATTTAAAAATTAGGAAGAAAGTATTTACCTGTTCGTAGGATCACAATGGCAAACTTTAGGTTGACTACGACAAGTACCAGTTAGTAGTGCCGCCACGATAAATATCACTCCGATGAATTTCATGAGGACAATTTATGGAAATTGAAAATTGTTAATAATTAGACGTTAATAATGAATTAACGAAAATAGATTACTTTCATCTATGTAAGAATGCAATTACATTTTCGAAATATTAAAAATGAAACTGATATGATATGCCCTGCAATACTGATATGATATGCTCTGTGATACTGATATGATATGCTCTGCAATACTTTATTTTTCACTATTAATGTAAGGTTCATTGTCAATGGTATTCATTCATAAGAAATTGAAAATTTACGTGTACCATCTGATTCAATTATCGGTAGGCTATCTGGGTCTTACTTAGTTAACCTTTTGACTTACTTACAATTTTAGGAAATATATTCTATCCTAATTTTTGCTATTCGAAAAAATATGCCCAATTATCCTGTAAATAACTATTGTAGTTTCAGTTTAAAAACTATATGGATCAGATAAGAAAAACGAAGTTGAAATATTTCCAGCTCAACATTTGTCGAGAACTGATTTCGGATCTCTCTCCTATTATTCCGACAGCATAATGAAATTGATAAGCGGAAATACGATTTTATTTTTGTGCCTCACATCTTTTTAGTGGAAAATAATGAGATGGACAATGGAATGTCCAATTTAAAAATTATCAATAGGAAGTAAATCCTCTTATCAAACTAAAAAATTCTGACAATGTATTTATTGTTTACGATACCATAACATTTAATCCTTTCGGTAAGATATCCAATCATATGCTACGGATTTTTTCACTTTTAACAATATGAGATTTGCATAAATATCAAAGATTATTTGCGAAATAATTCGCAAATAATTGAAAATTCTACATTTTTTAATTCATTTTTAATTCAAGATAATTAAGCAAATGATAGTTTATATGATATGAAAGTGTCATATCACTGAAAATTATCAATTAACTACGACAGTTACATTTGATCTTCAGAAGGTTATTTTTTTTGTTGGAATACTATTTGATATATATACTGGGTTTTTAAATTAAAAATAATAATAAAAAATGGATAAGTCATTACTGATAACAATATGCTCAATGATAAACGGACTATAATTTGTAATTTAATTTCTTGAAGTGTTACGGTCCACGTGTAAACTTTGTTGACCGCGTAATTGAAAGATTGAAACACTTTAATAATAAAGTTGATTTAATTAAGATTTCAATAAATTTAATTCTATCAAAATCTATTATTCTTACTTTTTTTTTCATTTTCAACAATTTCATATCATACTTCAGGTCTGATTGCAATCATACATATTCGCATTAATCATGTGAGGATAGTAATCAGAATATGTTTTGTGATTTCACTGATATTTTGATACAAATATTCATTTATTCACACATAAACAGCGTTCATTATCAGCTAATTATTGAAGATTAAATGTAAAAATGTGATAAAATGATATGCATAAAACCATGAAATTATCAGCAAAAATAATATTTATATATGTATATATATGCAAGCAAAATAAAACAAATAACTGAGATTTTTTTGAAAATATTTGATAAAATTCGTTGTATTTCAAAATGATATAACTTTTATAAAATTTATTGAAAATTTGAACATTTTTCCCAGCGTATTAGCTCAAATATTCAAGTAAATCATTTGTTATATCAAATTCTGTATAAAATCAAGTAAACCATTTGTTACATGAAATTCTAATTTACTTATAAAAAAAAAAAAAACTTGGCTAAATCAATCGCAAAGATATGATATTTTGAATTGCTTAAAGTAATCAAATATAGTGTAACAAATTGATATACAAATAATAATAAAGCAACTTGTAAGGTTCAATTATGAATAAAAATCATTTCATTTCTGCAAATATTTTCATACATTTCCAGCAATTAATCATAATAAAAAAAGGCGGAAAATTTCTCGAAATTTCTGATTAATGATTTTCATCAAAAATTCAACATTTTCATAATCTGCTTATTGAATTAATTCCAGATTTTCAATTTTTCGATTTTTTGCTTTTCTAACTTTACCATATTCTATTCTTCCATCTAAGTTTTATTCATATCATTGCTAGAATTTACATAATTAAAAAAGTAAATCAAAAGACGATGAAAAAGGCATAGGTAAAATACTATTTACAAGAGCAAAACGAAATCATTTACCTGTATCTATCTATATACGTATAAAAAGAATGCGTTGGTGAAAGAATTTAGGAAATTTAATTTGAAACTAATAAAATTAATGTAATTTAAAAAATAAGGAAATTATAGAAAACAGTAAACATGCTATATGTTAAAATTTCCTCAGCCGGCTTAATTCTATTTCCGATCAGTTTTAATTTGCTTCAGTGAAATCTGATTTTTATGATTTCCTATTTTTTAAAATTGATCTTTCAATTATCATTTCAGTGTTATCACATATGGAAATGCGGTAGATAATATATCAAGCATATTAAGAGTAAAATGTTAATTTTAATAGTCAAAATTTTTGAAATGAAAAAAAAATTTTTCAGAAATTAATTGATAATGGATAATCACTTTTTATGCTTAATATCTCCAAAATATTTATCTATTACTGGAGCATAGATAAATATGATTTCCTAATTTGATATCAATCGTTTTTTTTCTCTCCATTTCAATATTTTTTGCCAGAATTTATTGACATTATAAAGAACAAAAATGAAAATGGTGAAATTTCTCGAATGTTATTCGAAAATTCTCGAAATGAAATTTCTTGAACAAAATCCGTATCATATGATATACACATATATGAGCATATATTTATGATAAAATCATTGAGCAGCATTATGGTTTTCATATACGAATGATATGATAAGAGAATAAAAAAAATTATATGATTGTTTTATATTAAATGATCTTTAATTTTTTCTAGAAATTTTATTAATACTATAAATAAACTTTTTCAACTTTATAATCTCTTGGTAATGTGCTATTATTGAGACATGTTACAAATTCTTTTCTGCGGAATGTTTCGGTGTCACAAAACCATAATTGATATTACTACACTGATTCAGAAATCGTATATCATTTTGTGGTATAGCAAAAATTAATGATACGGTATCCTTTCCAGGTTGTACACCATAAATATGATCTAATTTAGCACCAGCTAAGGAATCATGCTGTGTTAGTCGAGCACGTCCATACGAATCATAACTTCCTTAAATAAAAAATTATTATTTCTTTTCTTTTCAAAAATCAAAAATCATAATTAACAATTGATTAAAATTCAAGCAAAAAAATTCTAAAATTTTTGAATCAGTGTTAAGTTGAACGGATGAAACCTGTTCTGTTGATGAAGTTCACGAATAATGTTGTCCATCTTGTATCAATCGCCATCTGGATAATTCGATAGCAAATAAAGAAACCAGAAATTGATGCAATAGCCATTGTTATCAAAATTGCTATAATAAGTCGTTTATTACTAAAATTATTCGATTTCTCGTTCCGATGATGTAATCCTTTCAGACTGCAACTCTAAAATAACTTCTCTTCGGCATTAGCAATTGAAATTTTAATTATTCAGAAAAATAAAACAAACAAATGGGATATTCATTTTTGAAAAGACGATTTTGTTAAAATTACGAATTAAGCAATAACTTAATTTCTTTTCTTTTCTTAATCTTTTCATAAATCAATTCAAGTTCTTTTATCAAAATTACAGAATGAGAAATAAATTAATTGAAGTTCTTCAAGATTCTCTTTAACAATTAATTCTTTCCCAAATTATTCCAAATAAACATTTCCAATCCATACTAATCAATCAAACTTTTATTACTTTCTATCTGAGTAGGCTATTCTAATCATATCTTGATCGGAAAAATTATAGTCGTGATTTTACGTTCAAACTAAAATAATGAACAACTTATTACCCGAAGTTTGAAAAAAGATGATTGAACCAATTTCAAGCAACAAATTGTTTTGTTGAGAAATATTAAATTTTGTCCCTGTTTCCTATAACTTTTTTTCATCTTCTGCCAATTTTAATAAAGCAATATATTTAAGTATTTATTTATGTATATATATATATATATATGATTATCTAAAGTTTTATTTTTATATTAATATTGATTGCTTATAAAAGAATATTTATAGATATCAAAAAGAAAAAATGGAAAATTTGAAATAGGAACACAGGGATTAATTTTAAATAATTAAAAATGACTAATCGCTAATTAAGATTTACGAATAATTAATTGAAATGAAATATAAAATTTAGTAATTAAATTATATTTCCTTAATTTCTGTGAATTTGAAATTTAAAAATTGATATGAAGTGATTCTAGGATAACAACTAAAATTTATAATTGCAGTTATTTACCGTGTTTCCTAATTTGTCATTAGCATGATAAATATAAACATCATTTTGGCAAGAATCTATTTGAGATAACAATTTTTATCAAATATATAATTTCGCCAAGATGAATGAAATAATAAAGTTTTAATAGTGGAGTTCAATTTTTACAAAAATATTTAATAAATTTAAATTCATTTAAAAAATATATTACATTATATATATAGCTTATGAATAAACATGACATATTTCAATAAATTAAATATTAATTTCAATATAAATTGAGTGCTTAATGCATCAATCAGTTTTTGGATTATTGATAATATTCCATCATTGAATGATAATATATGGGAATTCGTGTACTATTTCAAACTTGTGAAAATGATTAATAATAATTCGAGAAAATTACCTATTTACGTGTTTATTTTGCTTATTAAAAATGTAAGCATATTATCGGAATTTTTAGATTTGTTTTGTATTCAATTGTTATTTTCAGATTTCTTATTATTATATCACATTATTAGTCAAGATTTACGAACCTGAAATTTAAAATATCATTGTGATAATGATTATCAAAAGAGTTTGATAAATGTTCGCAGCCAATACAAGTAGCGCTAACAAGTATCAAGCAATTATGAAAGGCAATAAATATGAATGTTACATAATTCAAGAAAATAAATTTCAGATGTTAGGTATGATTTCAGTAATGGAATAGTAATTTAAAAAAATAATGGATGAAAAAGATCAGGTAAGATATTGATGTTATATGGAATGATATGACTTTTTGATAGGTGATACTAGGATAAATTCGATTGATTATAAGCTTGTTTAAACTCTCTTATCTCTGAACAGTTAGTTTGATACGACAACTTGTCATATATATTATCAATATGATTGTCATCATATCGGCTGAATAAGCAGCCGATTGAAGCTTTTCATAAAACATACACAAACACACAATAATCAACCGATTAAAACTCTTCATAAAACATACACAAACCCACACAGACACATACACGGAAAGATATGTATTTGTGAAATCGATATTTATTTGTTATTTTTTTATTTATTTTCAAAATTTCAAAACAATTATATGTTTTCAAAATTTTTTAAAAATTTTAAATGTCATATTTTAAATGCAAATTCTAATAAAAAGTAAGTAATTAAAAAAACGAAGGAAAATAAATTTAATAAAAAAAGAATTCATTAATACAATAATCAAATGATTATGGCAAATTATTTATGCTTAATCAGATAGAATTATGAATAGATGAAAAAATTTTAAATATTTTCAGCATAAAAGTTTTTTCAAAAAATATAATATTAAGAATATGGAAGTAAGAATTTTTTCGAGAAATAATTTCAAATAAATGAATTAATTATAAAAAAAATAAATGCAAGTATATCCAATGATAAATCATTGATTAAATCATCGATTGATTTATTCGTTTTTTCTTTCGTTTTTGATTATTTATTTTCTAAATCAAAATAATAAAACGTAGAAAAGAATTAGCTGGAATAATCAAAAAATAAAAAATGATTGATACGGTAATCTCGATTTTTTTATTTGTTTGAATTTTCATTCATATTATTTGATTAATTGTTTGATCTTAATCAATACAGACATAAACATATTATCTCGTTTCAATCATACATAAATTTATTATTGGATAAGCGAAATATAATTTATTCTACCATATTCAAATATCAACTCAAATTTTGTTTTGACAGTTTTCTCTTAGTAATATTTTTAAAAATTCTTGCATGTAAAAAAGTTGATAAAACAAAATTCAATTTGAATGATTTCTAATATAATCTTAGCTTTACTTTTTGCTTTTAAATTAGTAATCTGATCTTAATTCGTACTTATAAATAATAATTTAATATTTAAAAATCATAAGCCTTTCTAATTTTCTGAATAATAGAATGATTATTGTAATCTATTTTTGATAACAAAAAATCTCGAACGTCATCTAATTTTTTCAAATTATTACTCCTGTCTAATTATCCTCATTTCACTGAGAATTTAGTACCTCAAATTGCTGAACATCAATCAGTTATATCCTTTTGGGATTTTTCTGGATATCATTCAATTTCCTGATATCGAACTATATCACATTTCAGATGCTTATTATTTTATCTCTTTAGAAATTTTAACCATTTAAGACAAATCAATTGATACTTTAAGTTTCTGGATATTTCAAGTAATCCTTGTTTAAGTTTTTTCCCGTATCTCGAATTCAAACTGTTACGAATTTTAACTTCAGGCTTTTTCTTTGACAATTGAACTGCAAACTACACATATATATATTGGCGTTTCTCATATTTGTTAATGATTACTATCATAAATATACTAAGTTTAACTAAATTCTGAAAATTTCATAAGTGAAATAATTGCTTATTGTCAAACTTTGTATCCATTCAAACTCTAAAAGTTTAAACTTTAAATTAAATTTTTTTAAATTTAATTTTGGAATTCTGAATGTTTATTTTGTTTTAGAAAAATTAGAACTTAACATGCAAAAATAAATGCCGAGAATTTTTTGAAGATTTCTCAATGGAAAGTATTAATGTCTTAGATTCGAGCAGGCAAGGAAATAACGTGGCAAATCGAGAGAATGTGATAGATTGATAAACATTGAGAAAACAGCTATTATTGTTTATGTTAGATTAATAGAGAGTTAGCAAAAAGATACGCCTTACAGTAGAATGATTAGCGAAGGCAAAAGAACTATGTGAAAGGAAGAGACACTCTGGATTGATAAGATTTGCGAAATATTCCAGTAGTAAAAGGTTGATTATAAATGCAAAATGCAAATTTGGTTTTTGTTTTTATTTGCTGGGGATTTTAATGATTAGCTGTGGGAGAATTAATCAGTTGTAATAAATTGTTAGGTAGGGATGATTATTTCCATTAATTTTGATTAAAAATTTAATAGTGCATATGTTACGACATCGTATAATTCCGGACCGAAATAATATTGATTGAATATAAATAATGGCATTAAAATCAAGTTTCTTCTTTTTCCGGCATCATATTTTTTCCGGACCGGAATATCATTAATTAATATAGATATTAGCATTATGTTAAGTTGTTTTTCCCCGTTGACTTTCATATTTTATTGAATAGATTGTTTGCAGAAATATGGATGATGCAGGTCATTTAGAATCATTGCAAAATTCATCAGCATGGAAGAGGAAGCTACGTAATGGTCAGGAATGGGAAGGTGAAGATTTCGGACCGGTTACATGGCAAGAGTTATCCAATATGCGTCGTAATTCGGTTATTTTATTTAATAGTGAACTTTACCCTACTAAAATATCCGAATGGTCATTGCGAGCAGAACCAGGACGAGATAATAAATATTACATATGTGTATTATGCAGAAGACTTCAGGTTAGTTTTCTATTTTAATTTTTTTTTCTGTTCTAAGTATACTAAATATGTATTACTGAAAATTTTATATAAATTTTTGAATCATTCGTTGTAATTTATTTCCTACAGTTATATTAGATCTCATTTGGAGTTACGTAGATGGCTTTGCATTAATTATCCGTAAATATTAGAAATATTATACAAGTTATTGTACGATGCAAGTTAATGTACTTATATTAATCATATAGATATATTCATTTCATGATTAAATCGTCTTTTTTTTTATTTGAGTTTAGGAATTTTAGAATATTGCTTATTTTAAAAGTATTTACTTTTAAAATAGCTATGGATTTTAATCGCAATTTTTATTCTTATTAGCATTTGATTTGCTTATTACTACAAGCAAATTTGATTTATTAATTTGTTGATTTACAGAAATTATTGAATTATCGTGATACCTGTTTATTTACAGGATCGTGGTAAGCGTTTAACACCACCGATAAAATTCGGCCCACCAGCTCGTATTTTGGTTCGTAATGGACGTTTTTTGACACATCCGGATTACCCTCGTACACCGCATATTTGTGGATTCGGTGATAATCCAATGTCTGATCGTGCAGTTGTCCTTGCGCGTCGTGCTATGATTCGCGCACGAACGGAAATTAGCGAAGATGGCATGACACCGAAGGAAAAAATTGACCAAGTTTTAATTAGTTTTAGAGAAAACGGGAAATATGCAAATTTAAGGTATCATTTATAGTGTTTATCAGATCAGCTAAGTTTTATACATCTAACGAAACTAACCTATTATTATGTTATATCTAATAAAGCTATCACATTATTATGATATTTTCAAAAAGTTTCTCTTATTGACATAATTGTGCAAACATACATTTCCTGCTGTCAGTTTCATGGTATTGTAGCATTTTTTTATTAGTGTCTATGGTAAATGTAAAAATAATGAGATATTGGATATTGGATGTGATGGATTAAAAGTGAAGATCGGTAATTTATAATACAAGATAGTTTTTTCGGCAAAACGAATCGTCGTGTGAGGATTTCATTTCATACTGATTACAATGAAAATAATAATGATTTTATTTTGATTTTTTTAGATCAAGAATTATTAACATATGATTTGAAAACTTTTTGTTTCAAGATATTTTTAGTGCTGAAGAAATAGAACAAATGGAAGATATGATATTAGGACGTTTACATGGACAAATGTGGTCGGAATCGAGCTCTATACGATCGTTGTATATTAATCGGCGTAAACTAATAGCAGCTAATCATAACGGTAAACAGCGTAAAATTTATGAATGTCCAGTTGTGGATTGCGATTTTTTAACATATGCATCTGGCATGATTGATATTCACATAAATGAAAAGCATCATATTACAAATGATCCCAATACAGTTCATTCAAGAGTTTTTCAGGTAAATTTATAATTTTACTGTTTGAAATATTAGAAATGGATTTTTGGAATTACAATTTTTCACTATTTTTAAAATCATTGCATTTTTTAAATTTGAAGTATTTAAACAACCATCAACTATTACCTAGTGATTGGACTGCAATGTTTAAATTAGAGAAGACACTATGATACCACCAGAAAAACCGACGAATTTGTAATCAGTTTGAGAAAGAATGAAAAAAAATTGAAATTTCATTCTTAAAATAATCATCGAAACAACTGTGCTATATTTGAGAAAATTATTAATTCGTTTGAATTTTCTCGCTTATTCATTGCGTAAGCATTTTACTACTAAGCGGATGTTTTTTTTTTTTTTTTTTTTTTTTTTTTTTTTTAAATATTAATACGCTTATGGCTAATACCGGAAATTCCGTGTGAAGAATTAGATAGTGTTCATCTTGTTCAGTTTAAAATTTGATATTATTTAAAATTAATATCCATTTAAATATATTCAATATAAGGATATTAGAATTTTCTTGGTGCTGTCTCGTTTTTTTTTATGCATCGTATTCTTTCTTCATATCGTAGATTTTAAGGCAGAATATTTGGTTTCCGCAGAAGGAAATAATGAAGGGGACGTGTCAAATCTGTCAGGTGGAATTCCAACACAGAATGCTTCGCTTTACTCAACTACACAGGTAATGCTTACCGAAAGTTATTATAAGGAAGAAGAATAAAGAAAGATTATGATAAAAATAGTTATTTATGTCTGATGAAAATGTTCTTTTGTTCTTTAAATCAATTTAGTAATTTCTTCTCAAAAAAATATTTTTTGAAGTCCACATTGACATCTTTTGCATTACTGATTGCAGGAAACCATCTTATGCTGTGTATAGCCTTTTTATAATTTATCAGTTCTCAAATTAATAGACATATTATGCTTATTTCTCATTTAATTTGATTGATTTATGTTACCACCGTTCATTCTATTCTTCTTATTGCTTTTTTCTACATAAAATCAATATTTTCAGATCAATCCAGAGACGAATCTAGTTTGCGATCCTGAAGGAGATTACGGCCCAGTCTTATACGAAGCTCTTTCTTGCCAACGGCGCAAATCAATTATTTTATTTGAAAGTAAACGTTTCCCGAATAAAATTTCTGAATGGGCCTTGAAAATGCCAACAAATGATACGACAATGTATTATACATGCGTATTATGTCGGAAGCTTAAAGATAAAGGTAAACGACAGGAACCACCGATTCAATATCCTCCTCCGGCTCGAATCGTAGTACGTAATGGACGCTTCATGGTACATCCAGATTATCCGAAGACACCACATATCTGTGATTTTGCAAATAATCCATTATCTGATCGGCAATCTGTTTTATCAAGGCGGTAAAAATTTTTTAAAATATATTTTATCTAATAAATCAGCATTTAAATATTGTCCAATATTCATACCAAATTTGGAAATTGAATATTGATATTTGTAAAAAATTGTTTGAAATTTTTTGATTTTTTTGCTATTCATATTACAATATTTCACCGCTTCCGTATCTTATATTGGAAACTTATACAGAGTACTGGCTAAAAAACCTGTGGACGGATCGATTTTTGGTCTTGCAGTTCAGAAAACTTCTAATTGTCTTACTAATCAAGATGCAAACTACCGATATATCACTGTTACCCCATCAGAACGCTCTTCATCAAGCATTTATGTAGTTGGAGAACCAGGAACTTGGCCTCAAGATCCAGTAAGTCGAGAGATTTTTCAACCTTTATTTTTTTTCGTTTCATTATTGTATTTCTACAATATCCCAGTAATTATCGGAGGGAACATTTGGTTATTCGTTGGCGGTAAAAAAAACAATTTTAGCTTAGTTTTTGACTGTAATGTGGAATCGATAGCAATTAAATAATGGCAAAACACGGAGGTATATGTTTCAAAAACGTCTAACTTATCTGGGTAAGGCACACTTTTCTTCGGTGATCAATAAAAATGAATGTTTCTGCTTCATTATTCATCTAACCGATGAGTGAATGAAATTGAATAATTTTCCTGTTACTTTTAGGAAAAATCATTGTCCGATGATAGCGATAGTGACTATGAAGCTCTTTTAACACTTGATGCTGGTCAAAATATTAATGTTTCTGCTGTTGTTGCTACTGATTCTGACATATCTAGTAATTCTAATGCTGATTTTACGGTACATATTTTTATCGATATTTCAAAGTTCTTAATTTTATTATTCAACACTATGAAGTATAGATTTTCCGATTTTGGTAGTATTATGTAGTAGCTGATTATATGTTAACATAGAAAAGAACTCATTTGATTATAACATAGATAATATATGTTGTGGTTTCATTTCGTTGAAGCTTTTTCTTAATATTCTAAACACAGAATAATCAAAAGAGACATTTCTGCTTACAATTAATGATGAAATTGCTTAGAGTGAAGAGACAATTATAATATTATTGAACACTTTATGTAAAATGAACAAATGCTGATATAAATTAGGTTTTTTATCGAGCTTTGACATCGAGTTTAAAATTACTTCATATAAAAAGAAGTAGAAAAGCTCGTTCACCATATTGTAAAACTAAATTGCTAACATATTGTAAGAATAAAATTTGAAACATGTTGAAACATAGAATATCACTCGGAATTTCAACAAAACGTTACCGAAAAATAATTATGAAAATAATAACCTAACACGATATAAAGTTACTGAAATGAATCGGAAAACATTGAAATGCTAAACAGATTTCAACAAAAAAATCTCAAAGATCATGACAATTTTTTATAGAAAAAATCTGATATGAAATATACAAACAAATTCTGAGAAACAAAAGTATAAAACAGTGACCGTAAAATTTTTGTTTCAGGCGAAACGGGAAAAACTTTCTTCGATGTATAGTTGTTCAATTGTAGGATGCAGTTTCCGAGCATCAACGTTGACTGATCTTGATATCCATTTAGGGGAACATGAGTTACTTGATGAAGAACAAATTATACAATATGAAATTTTTAGACAGGTTAGTCAGTTTTTTTAACCTTAGTAGCTCAAAAATTATGCCTATATGTTATAGCACTCAGGAAAATAAATATCATGATTTATGGTAGTAGTAAAGCTCGAATTACAATCGCAGTGTTTTGCTTTACGCCATCAATTTCCAAATTATTAATTATTAAATTTATTGGTGTTTCCTTTGATATAAGCAATAAAAATAATGAAATTCAACAGTAGTAAATACTATTTCAGGCAGAAAGTCCATATGCTAATAGTGAAACTGTAGAAGTCATTGATGAAGTAAGTCTTTCTGAACCGTTCAGGAAGCAGCAGAAGATAGATTCGAGAGATCACTTTGTACTGGCAGCAGAAGATAATGAAGTTGAATGCAAAGAGGTTGTTATTTTTTTTCTTTTTAATGAAATTTTGGAATTTTAAGCAGAATCAGATAAATCGAACTCAAATTTTTTGCAAACTTCTCGATATTTTTATGTGCCGTTTCTTACTGTACCAGAAATATCTCAGAAAGTCGTTTTAGATTCACTCATCTCGAAAATTTAGGACTTTTGCGAAAAATCAGATTTACCAACCGATGTTCCATCGGATGAAGGAATTCAACGAAATCCAGGAGATTTACGGTCTTCTATCCGAAGAAGTTTACAGGTAAATTCATTTATGGTAAATAGTCCCTTCTATACTGAACATATGACAAATTTTTCAAAAAAATTAATAATAGCATTTTCATCGTTTTGTTTTCTCTAGTTGCATATCATATTTTTTGGGGAGTTTTTTTCTAGGATATTTTTTTCTCATAATATTTGCTTTTTAGTTTTAAATTATCTGCAATTTTTTATAGAATATTGAGCACTCACTGGAAAATATTGGGATAATGCAACTTTTGGAAATTGATGGATATTTGAAACGAATACAGCAACAGTTATGTGATATTCAGTCATCTAACGTGCGATATTTCCATCATGCAGAAGGATTACTGCAGAGCACAGTATCTTCTGACAATGTTAGTTCACTTTTTCGATCTAGCATTATGTTATCTTTGTCAACACTTCTAAATTGAATTGTTTTTTAAATTTATTAAAATTTTTTATTCTCTTAGCTGGTTAGTGCAGTTGTAAGCATATAGCATGATTTTGCAGATATTAGATAAGTATTTATTCACTGATTTCTAATTCATCTTTCATGCTAAAGTTTTTTCAGACAGAAAATCGTTGTTAATTTCGGCATATTAGGAAATTTCAAAGTTGTAAATATGTTGGCAGATAGTATAATGTGCTATCGTTGTGATAAGTTAAAACTTCGAATGAGTTTTACTCAAAATCCTTTTTTTCAAATTTTCAGTTCAAATGCAGTTCATTTCCATAATATTTTGTTATGCTGTGTCCTTATTTAATTCCAAAAATTGATGAGCAAAGATGAAATGAAAAAGTTATCACACATAAATTTTTGCCATTCAACACTTGTCGTATGCTTCAGTGTGTGCGTATATTTGTGTTGTATCAAATAAATTTAGAATATTTATGCTTTTACCGCATATCACTTTATGCATCTTTTGTTTGGTTTATCATTGCTTTTTTATTTTGTACCATTTGAACTTAAATTTACTCCGAATGAATTTTTGCACAGATAAGCTTTGGAGTTTGCACAGTATAATAAAACGCAATTCTTACTTTGATTTGTTAAAAAATATTTCAATTTAGAACAGTTCTCGACTTTTATTTTTGCGGGTTTTCATTATAACTGAAAACAAAATATCTAAAGCTGGCTTAATTTCTTTACCTAAAAAATTTGATTTCTAATTATCTAAAACTTTTAATCAGTTACCAAATACAAAATAATAATTGTTATTATTAGAAATAATTATTTTGCTGAAACAATATGATCGACAAATCGCAATGTCCGATTCCGCACTTCACATGAATCCATGCCTGAAATGTAGGATTCTGAAAATTAGTAGATTTTAAATTAAAATTATTTTCAATTTATTCATCAATTAAACCCTTTAAAATTTATCATTTATACCATCATTATAACTTTGAAGAAAATTATGTGCACATATCATGTTGAAACGATGTGCATCACAACTAATAAGTAAAAAAACAAGCAATAAATATTATTATGTCACGGCTAGCAAATAAATCATTTAAAGAAGGCAAATTAGTGAAATAATCAGTTGGAACTTAGTCTGATAGTTAAGTGTTTCATATGAAAGTTCGAAACTTAGAATGATAATATCAAAAATATGATAATTACATATTTTTGTTTTCTTTTAAAGCAATCAATTATTTGATTCATTTCAACATACTAATTCTTTCTGCATATCCTCTTCTCACTTTATTGATATTTTTTGTAAACTTTTAAATCATTATTTAGTCGTTCTTGCTTCACAGAAAATATTTTTTGGCATCCAATTTTCTTTGTTCCATTCATATTTGTTTGACATTTGAAGCTGAATCATCCTAACTTAATCATATAATTCAAAATACTGAGAAGATCGAGATTCAAAACAACTTCGGTTTCTTTGCTTTCTTAACACCTAATGATTATGAAAATCATTCGGTTATTCTGATTTGATTTCGACGATGTATGAAAAAGATAGGCAATATAGGAAATAAAGCATATCGCTAAAATCGCGAGAACCAGGAAATTAGTAAAAATTGAATTTGATATTGTTGAATATGTGTTGCATGTATAGATTTATTGTGCAATGTAAAATTTAAGCTAAAATTCTTCGCCCATTGTGCCTAGGAGCTCTAAAAAAGGGATCCATTTGATTCACACACGCTAACGAAGGCGCTATTTCTCGTAGTCGCACAATTGTACTAAGATCCTTCGCTACGCGGAGAAAGAGATTGCTGAATGTTAAAGCTATATAAAGGATGTGCTTCAGCGAGGTGGTTGGACATCTGTATCGGGTGTTTTTTAATCTCCTTTCTTCTTTATGTTGTCATCGTTACAGTTATCTGATTTATAACATTGGATATGTATTATTGAACTTGTACTTGATTTATTCATTAATTTATATAACCCAATTTATCATAATAAATTTTAATTACTCAAGTTTGAGGTGCTACCATTGAAAGGCAGAAAGTAACCTCAATTCTTGTTATGGTTAACGAACGAAGATCGGCGACACAACAAAATGCAATCTAAAAATTCGGATGAAGCTCTATTATAAACAAACATTGTATTGAAACGACTATGCTTAAATTTATCATATTATTCACTGCAATGAATGAGATATGTCCGGTGAAAAAATAAGATATATTTGATTGGAAAACGAAGATATATTTGGCTAGAATTACTTCGAAAAGTGAATAATATCTAATTGTTAAAATATTATATACTTATGTAAAGTTGACAAAATAAGCATAATAATTACATTTCAAAGCTTATTTTTATAGTGATAAAATTAAGAAATGAGATGGTTTTTGTAAGTTTCAGCTTTTCATTTCGCTTCGAAGTCAAATTAAACTAGTGAATTTAGAAAAGGCCAATTTGCAAACTCCTAGGGCTTAACTTGTGTTTTTTAGATCCAGGGTAAATTATATATTTATTGAAATAAACAAACATTAATACAGTTAAAGTGTTTATGAATTTTGATCACTGGTTCTGATATCTTGTTATCATTTAATATTTTTTTCTGGTTTTATTGGTTTTACTCAATATATTTCCAAATGCAGTTTGTTTCAGTAAAATTTGGATTCTTAACATATTTTAAAAGCAATCTTAAGTTTATTATTCTAATACCTGCCAAAGTAAAAAAAGAATGTTTTCGTATGTTTGCTCTAGAAGAAATCGTTCTTTAACAATCAAATAGAGTGAATGATCTTGAAACCATAGTTTTACAAATTTAACTAGTTTTCTTGATAATTGTTGCTTGCAGACCGATGCTGCATAAAAATGAAAAAATGTTGCTTGCAGAGCAATGCTGCATAGAAATGAATGAAAAAAAAGCATAATATTTTTTATGAACAACTGAGATAATTCAATTATAAAAGATTACGATATCAAAATTTCTTAAATCCAACTACCGCAAACATTGGGCCATAGTTCATAGAATTCGTCGTAAAATTGAAATGAACTAAACCGGCTTCTCCAAACCAGTATACAGGCAATTCTATGGAAAACGGCTTAATGCCAAATATCTGTCTAAAATGGAAAAAGTTGTGTGGTTTAAAGAGATGCACTAAAATCACAAAAAAAAAAAATACTGAATCTTCGAACCTGAATATCTCTTCACTGTTTGTTAGCCATATCCATTCTTCTTTCAAATAAAATGCGATAATATGATGGCTTTCGAGGAAATTTAATCCACGCTATAAAATAAAACGTTTGGAAGAATGCATGTAAAACCGATAGTAAACAACTATAAATTGAAAAGAAACGGATAATTAAGCGGGTGATTGCGTATAACATAACAATGGCCTAAAAATAGTTGACAAATTAATTATTTGTAAATATAATGACAATTTTGCTGAACATCAACTTGACTGATAGTTACAATTAATTTAGATCAGCGAAATTAAACAGAACTAAACTGAAGGAGCAAATAATCAGAATGAAAAAAATAAAACCTTCCATTCTAAAAGTTTGTTTCTCAGCTCTCCTTCATCGTTTGCTTCTATAAGAAACGTCGATGCTTCTACATTGCTACCGTGAAATATCACATATGAAAACATCCAGTTGTACCTAAAATTATGATTACACAATGTCGAAAACTAATTCATTAGCTATTTATATTCTATTGGTTCGATAATTTTTTTTTTGCAATGTTTTGTAAAATGTAATCTTTTCCGATCACGTTTTTGCAAATTATAAAAATTTATACACCATCTGATGCATATAATAATCGGTATACCACGGATAATTAAGCGGGTGATTGCGTATAACATAACAAATAGATACAGGGCGATTTTTTCTGATCGAAATAATATCAAAGTTCATTTGCGATTTATTGAATGCCATGATTTATCTGAGAAAACGAAACTAATTTCGCTTCTCGCTGAAAATTTCAAGTGATTTGTTTGATTATACGAGCAATTTATTCAGCAATGAAATATTATCGAAAATAACACTTTATTATTCAAATTATAGAACAATTAACAAAAACATTTCGCAAACTAAGAAATGCTTTCAAATTTTAGAAAAAGGAATAATATGTAGTAATCATTACTATT